>CAXKVW010000194.1:0-193309 GCA_964058825.1 Carex arenaria
GATTAAACATATATAGATACTTTCGGATACGAATACAAATATTTCTGGTATATGGAAAAATAATCCAGATACGAATATGGATTATTATGTAAGGATATAAACGAAGCGGATATCTGTATATATCCGGATTTGAAATTTAATATTTGAATTGACATGCGGATTTTACTGGTATCGGTGTTAACCAAAACCAAACGCATAACAAAATGAATCGGAATCATATCCGAAATAATAACGGATTGGATATCCGGTACAATACGGCACCTAATTTCATTTGCTCATCTGGATTGAATGGGTCTAGTCAAGTGAATTTTTGAGGTAATCTCTGATTTCTTTTATAAACATCCTAGCACCTTCTTAATTTTGTTTTGATGAGTTGGGACTAAAGAACTCCGCCTATGTTAATATTTGAGGATTAAGGTATAATTTTCACTTCAATTTTAATATTTGAATTTAATTTTCTTAAACTATACTAACAAAAGAACTCCACCTATATTATTTCACATAGCTGGTCCCAAGCCCGGAATAAAGAAGGAGGGTAACTTTATTTTTCTTTCTTTTGCATTTATTAATTCTATTTTAAACTTTACAAATTTTAAAAAACAAATATATTTTTTTAAACTTTTTTTCCTTTCTTTTTTCTCCTATACATACGGCTATACGCCTATACCTTTCTATTTTTATGATTTTATTTAATTTTCCTCCTTTTTTCATTTTTTTTTATTTTTTTAAGAATTTGCAAAACATAATGCTGCACGAGGCTCAGAAAAAAGAATATTTAACTATTATTTTACTTGCTAATACTTGGATAGGGTAGGACTCACTGTCATCAACAAATCACATAATTTTTTAACTACATATTATTGCCATTCCTTTTTTTTTTGTCCGTTGGATAAGCCTTTTTAAATCTCAAAGGATGAAGATAAATATAATTTAAAGTTACAATTTAGTGGCAAGAATTTTAAGCGTTTTTGGTGGTCGGAAACTCGGAATCATAATGCAATGAGCATCTGGCTGGCGCATGCACAATCTATAAAATTTGAGAATTTTTTTTTTCATATTTTTATATTTTTGTAATTTTTTTTCTTATTTTTTGGATTTTTTTAATTTTCGGCACGATCAACACGAATAAGGCACGCCGTGCCAAAGCAACACGGCACGAACAGGCACGTCACGATTAGGCACGGCACGGTTAAGACACGGCACGTTTAGGCACGGCGTGCCTAAACGTGCCGTGTCTTAACCGTGCCGTGCCGACCTCTTCCAATTTTTGGCACGGCACGGCACGGCACGGTAAAAATAATAAAATAATAATCGTGCCGTGCCGTGCCGTGCCGTGCCAAGCCGTGTTTGGCACGACACGGCACGGCACGGCACGAATTTAGAACTCTAACTGTACCCCTTCACTTCTCTCTATGAACCGTAATTCCTCATCTCCTCTTTGTAACTTCCCAACCATCAAAGCCTCAAAAACCACACCAAATGGAAAAATGAAAGAAGTCATCTGTTGCTTGAAAATTTCTGCACTTAAGGTAACTCGAATCGTATTATTTCGTTATAAATTGATAGTTGAATAAATTGAATGAATTATATGATATGATAATTGAATCTATGTTGATGTTAAGTAAATTTTGTCTTCGTTGATAATTTAAACTATTGATGATTAGTCTTTAAATTATATTAAAACTGAAAACTATCTTTTGATATTATTGAAAATTACAATCCTTAGTTAGACGAATTTCGTTAATAATTTAATATATGTTGATTTGATATATTTTGTAAGAAAATAAGTTATGTTCTTAAATTGTATTTTGGTAAGAAGTTCTCTAACTATTATAATCTGGAAGTTTATTTATTATAAAATCTAAAAACAAATCTAATATATTATTAACTGTTTCGTTAAGAATACAAATATCTGGAAACTTCCTTATTGTTAATTATTCTCTTTGGTTATATAGTAAAATATGAAAATATAATAAGTATTTCTTTCCGTTTATTAAAAATCTAGAAATTTAGTTTACTAATAAGAATTCTTCAGTTATGTTACAAAGATTTAAGATAATTTAGTAACACAAGTATTTTACTATCGATATTAATTAAAGTTAATAAATATAAAAATTAGGTTCAAATCTAGAGATTAAAGATTTTGACGAACATGAAGAGTACGCTCCGAAAAACTACGGAATTTCAGGTACGGATTTCCTGGACATTGTCAAATTCTTACTTACCATTTTGTATGCATTTTATTTATTTATTTACTTATAGAATTGTGCATGTTGAATCGAACGACCCATTTGGCTTGTTTAGAAATTCAATAGGATTATTTCATATCAATCATGAGACTTGTAAGTAGGATGTGTTAATCATGGCATTGTGTTGTGTTAAATGAGACGTACGAAAAATGTAACGAATGAGTTAAAGGAAAGGAGCCAACATGCGTTGAACGCATATTGGAATGTATACATTGGGTCTGGATTCGACTAGACCCCTCGTTAACGTGACTGTAGGCGAAAGCGGTCCTGTCACGGATGTGATTGTAGGCTGATGCGGTCCTGTCGCGTACGTGATTGTAGGCGAAAGCGGTCCTGTCGCAGACGTGATTGTAGGCGAAAGCGATCCTGTCACGGATGTGATTGTAGGCTGATGCGGTCCTGTCGCGTACGTGATTGCAGGCGGAAGCGGTCCTATCACCGCCAAGACCTAGCGGATATGAATTCACCGCCTAGTGAGGCACACGAAATGGATTAACGGAATTTTGAAAGATAATTAAAAAAGTGTGTGTGTGTGTGTGTGATTTAAATTGAATTTAGTAAGATTGCATTTCAAGGATATAATTTTAATATCCTGTTTGTATACATAAGTGAATTTGACAAACTCCAGGACTGGAACTAAATCCCGTACTGAGAGACTGTTCGATCTCTCACCCGTTCCACTTTTATGTGGGTTCCAGGAAATGATGAAGCCGGCGAGGAGCACTAACAGGAGGGATGCGGATTAGGAAGTTAACGAGTAGACGGCTCAAATATCTTTTTAATTTCTTTAATTAAACTTAAATTCTCTCTTTAGAAGTAGATACATTGACTAATATGGCAATTATCGGTTTGTTTGCCATATTTGTCTTGATCTCATGTTAAATGTGTGTTATGTACTCGACACTATTTGTGGTGTTAGAAGACTTTGTTTAATTTTAATATGTTGCATGAGTATTTATTATTGATAATGTATGTGATGTGCACACGCCTTACGTATAAATACGTGACGGGTTGTCTCAGGGTGTGACAGAACTAATGTGATGATCCGTGTTCGAATGAGATAAATTGTAATAAAATATTATAAGCTCACTATAAATTCTTGCATCATGCAAATTAGATATTATATAAGCTCATGATTGAAATAATTATTAAACATTTTTACATATTAAGCACTAATTTTTTTTTTTTGGTGAAAAGCCCTTAGGCACATATATTCATTGAAATTGAGGTACATGATATGCTTCCTATGAAGCATTTGTCAGAAGTCCATAGGTCTCAGATACTGGTAACTAAGACAGTGATTAAAACAGATAAGCAAAAAGAAGCAATACTGGTAGGAAAAAAAAGGAAAAACAGAGACCACAAAGAAAAGAAAAAAAGAAAACATAAAGGACTTCTGCAGCTGGCAATATCGAAGAGCGCAATTGTAGGCTGCCAAAAGACCAGAGCTGAGAGCTACTGTTGCGAGAAGAGAAGAAAAGTGCATCCGATGTAGTCGAATCGGTTTATTCGTGCCCGGTTAGCGAGTTCGTGGTATATAGACGCATTCGTATTGCGTGTGCGTGATTAAATGCTGGGCGAATTGCATGAGTTCAGTGTAAGCGTGCCAGTCTGCAAACTGTAAGGCATCCAATGCTCGTAGTGTTTTTACCAGTATCTCAGAATCCTCAAAGAAAGTATATTGGGACAGTCCCAGGTCATGAGCAGCCTGAACAGCATGGAGAAGAGCAACAGTCTCCATCTGATAGGGGAGCACTAAAATTTTCAGTATAACATAATTATTTTTTTTGTCTATAAGCTTGTCTTAACTATGTTTTTAAATAATTGTTACGTTTTTAAATAATTTATATTATTTTCGAATCACGTGGAAAATATCTTTACCGAATTTTATCGTCGACACCAAATATTTAGCAATATATTTTGTTTGTATTTGGTCATTAAAGTTTATGAAGAAAAAAAAAATTTATAAATAATATTTTAGTTTATTTTCTCGTCAATATTGTGGAAAAAAATTTGAATAAATATAAAATAATATAAAAATTAAAATTTATAGAAAAGAAATCATTAATTGAATTTTTTTTTCGTGTATTGTTTAATCAGCATAAAAAAATTGTTATATTTTTGATTCTATGTTAAACACCGTAAACCAATTTCTTCAATCTTTATGTCGTACAATCAAAATATATTATTTTTCTATTTTACAAATTTTTTTTTAAAACAAAAAAACGCAGAGATCATATTTTTTTTTGGTATAACCATTTGTTTAGTACTGTATGATGGAGAGAAGAATACGAAAAAGCAAATGCTCTGTGGGCTATCGATATAAAAATGCAAAATATTTCTTATTTCTTGTTGTTCTATCAATTATATTAGTAATCGTTACGAACACACATTTCTTGCCTTTTATTCTATAGAACACCTTATAAAATAATGAAAAATGAATATGTAAAACAACTTATAAAATAACTTATAAAAAATTCATTTGTTTAACCATTTGATCTTATAGCAAATGAATTCAAAACTTTTAAAATTTTACATATACATGCATCACTTATGAAGTATATGGATTTCAAAAGTTTAGATTCGTTGTTTGAAGCTAAACCAATATACTCAGTTGTGCTCACCCTAGCTTGGACAACGCAAGTATCGAGTTAAGACAACTTGCAAAAGTATAGGCTAATTAAAAAAAAAAAAAAGTAAAAGTCTAAGAAGAACACCATAATTAGAACGGAAAGAACAGCAGAATTAAACGACGCAAAGAAATGTAAAATCAGATAATAAAATGGTATCACACGTGGAAAAATCACATGTAGAACAACCATAATTAGAGGATAGATTTTTTTTTTAACTGAATATTATTTGATCTCTATGTAAGATCATCCTCGTCTTCCTGTTTTTCCTTGAGTGTATTCTTTGCTCTAAGAAGAAGGGTTGTCTTCCAAGGATCCTATAACATACATTATATCAACATACATAATATCATAAATAAGTATAAATGCAAATCAGATTTTCCATACAACAATGAAAATATATATAAAAAGGAATAGAAAATAAAATCATACCAGACGGGTCATGCCGTCAAACTCCTTGATGGCATCAGTGAACTTGGTAATATCTCCCTCATCCATGGCAGCAGCTAGATCCTGGCATACAAATTAAATTCTCAGTTGATCACGATTACATTACAACAGAAGTCCAAAAGCAATTGGGCCCGATGGATAATAGATCTTACAGACAAAAGGCGGTACTCTCTCGTGCCAGAGAATGTAGGATCAACATCCTGTAAAATTTGCAGAAATGATTTATTACCTAGAACAACATTACCTTTTCCAAAAAAGTAAAATATTTTTTTTAAAGAACCTGAAAACGCTCCAAGGTATTGTGGATAGCAACAACATCTCCCCTGCATAGTTGACAGATACCAGCATTCAGGAGAAATCCTTTGGCGCCATACTTCAGTAAATTATTTTCCATTGACTGAATTGCTACTGACTCAAATATTTCTGTTGCCTTTGGATACCTGGACAGATTTTAGGGGGAAATTTGTAGATATATTAGTATGTGCTAGTAAGAAAGTTCAATAAATGCATCTTACATGTTGGGCATCAATTTGTGCGAAAATATTACTGTTCAAGTTGGGCAGCAATTTGTGCAACTCTTTGTTTGCACTGGTTTGCAGAGGATGACACTTCTTCACTTATGTATAGATCAGCTGCACGCTCAAAGAAATCCATTGCCTTCTCCAAGTCTTGCTCTTGCTCATATATCTCTCCCAGTTCCTATATGAATAGTAATGTTAAAAAAGCAATACAAATTTGCAAGACCATAACATCTCGAGTCAAACTGAACTGAACTCAATTTTTCCAATGGGTTTTTTGGTTTGCGGTGAAGAAATAAAAATTCTGAGATCCACCCAAATGATATTTGAAAAACCCAACAAGGTTTAAGAATATTATAGTTACGTGGAAAAAATCAGTGAACTGTTGAGTTATGGTACCTTGCAATAACGGGCAGCCATGTTCAAGCTGCCTTGTTCCAAGAAAAGAGAAACAGCTTGACTGAGAGCTTGTCCCGCATCTATAAAGAACAGTGCAGTGCATTAACCCTACTATTAAGCTTGATTTAATAATTAAAAAAGAATAAGGAATTATAAAGCAAAATAATAAAAGCACTCCTTTGAGACATGACACCCCTACCGTACTCTTGAACAATACCCAAAATTTTGACTGACTGCAACCAACAGTCAATGTTTTCAAGATATTTGCATCTATCACCGAACAATTAGCTAAGCCTGATGTATAATCTACATTAGTTGTTTACCGAAACTTCTACCCCTAATTCACAAAGAATTCCTCTATCTCCACCAAGACACTAACCACAAAGGACCTAAGATTTTTTTTTTTTAAAAGAAAAGAAAAAATAAAAAAAGATTTTCAAGTTCCAAACTTACTTGAAATTGTTTAAAATGTTGTTTTGCAAATAATAACCAACATTATACTGTTATTGCAAATAAGACTGACAATATCTCACAACATCAGAATTTTAAGATACTTGCAACTAGCAAACTACAGTTAACTAGTGCGTTTGTATGGGTATGCGCTGTAAATGCTAATTATTTTGGTGTTACACTCATTTTCCTTTTTTGTTACTAAGCATAATTCGAATACAAAATCAAGGATAATGTTCATGAATACTAGTCTTCAGATTGACACGTTTTTTACAAATAAATCAAGTCCAGAACTCTCAAAATTTAGGAGATTTAGTTTTCCTTTCTTTTTTTCGCGCTCGAGTAAACACAAGTTCCAGTGGTAAATTTCTGTTAGCAAATTACCCAAAAGATGAAGTGTTAATTGCATATAATCCAAATATGGTAAGTTATGATTAAAAAACCTGAAAAATGATATTATACAATCAGCAAAATATCAGACTGATTTTCCAAAAAAGGAAAAGGCCAAGATAAAATCGATTGCCCATAGTTAACCAAACATTTTTTATTTTGAAATCTGAGAACTGTTATTGTGATGAAACTATAGTAATTAACTGAAAAATATAAATAAAACCTTGAATGGAGTATTTTTTATAACAGTTTGCAGCTTCTACATAGGTTCTGGCAGCATCAGACTTGCTTTCCATCTGTTGCGTATTAAAACATAAAGAAGAAATAAAGTCAAATAAGTCTATTTATTGCAATAATAGATTTAAGATAAGAGAAAACAATTAGTGTTTCCATAAATCACCATAGCATTTTCCAAGCAGAAAAACATCAATCTGTACTGAACTACAACATTTGTTTGGTAACGAAATAACTGATATTAAAGGCGAGAACTCCGTTTGAAGTGTAAAATCTAGTAAAACTCTACATATGAAGTCCAAATGAAGAAGGAAAACAGATTCATCACAGGAATAGAATATCCTAGGTTCTATCTTATGGTTATAATAAATTAACCTAAACAGTTATTTTAAAAAAAATGCATTTTGCACCTTGAGATGTCTATAAGAGGAATTTCTGTGATCATAAGTTCATAACCACTCTGAATAATATTGAAATAAGAATTTACTGACCTTCAAGTGACAGTTGGCAAGTTTGATATATACTGCAGCAGCCTTTTCCCCTAAAAAGTAAAGTAATAATATAGGTAAGTCAGTTGATGTATCACTAAATCTCATATCCAACTTATTTCATTTGTAATTTTTCTCAACGTGCAAACCCATCCCTTCTCAATTCTCGATAGTAAGTGCAGATTAAGGATAACAAAATCAAACCGCTCATTAACAAGCAGGTAAACACCAATCCGAATGTCATAATTTTTCGGCTTTACATTGAAGGAGCTTATATTTCGGGTCAATTACGCCTCAGCTAATCCTCAGTTAATTATGATCTGCTTCAAGTAATAGCATTTTGATCATACCGAAGACATAAATGACGCACAACAGTCACCCAGGACATTTTTGCCCCCTGATCGCTCACCAACCAAAGCATACAACTTTGCCCAGAATTTTTATCTATAAGTGTTAAACATGCAGAAATTCAAATTTATGCAGGATTAACATTTGAGAGAAACTTGCACAAGGTACACACTTTATTTTGCACTCTACATAACGTGGGTGTTCGGCAGGAGCAGATTAAACTTCCTTAGAGCGGGGAGCAGCTTGGGTTTGATGCCCATCGGACTCAAACTGGGTCCGATGGGTTACAAAGGATTGCCCAAGATTTTAAGCCTTGATTAGGGGCCGTTCGGCAACAAATGATTAAGAGTAAAGGATTAAGAGCTTAAGGAGCGCTAAGAAACCGATGTTCGGTTGACTTAATCCGCGGGTGAAGGATCAAGTGCTTAAGGAGGGGGTAGGGGTGCCTTAAAGTTCGGGCAAAGGATTAAGATCCGGGCAAAAGGAGGCTAAAGGAGGTAATCTTAATCCGCACTAAGGAATCGGTGTTCGGTAAGATTAAGCTGCTAAGGAAGCTAAAGGGAGCAGATTAAGCCTTAAGGAGGCTTAATCCTCTTCAGCCGAACAGCACCATATGGCTTAAATATTTTTCCAAGCTTAAGGTCTTAAGAGAAAGTGATTCTTCAACTTTATTACCGAAACAGACTCTCCTTAGTGCAGCTTAAATTTTAAGCTTCTCGCACTCTGGATAGTGGGCAATTTCTGAGGGTGAAAATAGCAATGTAAAAAGATTTGGTAAAATCATTCCTCTAAATAAAAGTACTTTTAGATATTAAAAAGAGCAATGTAGACGATAGAGATTACAACAAAATGTGAGTTTTATCTTAAATTTACACGCCAAGTTTGCAGCGTTACCCCAACTTTGAGCGAACAAAGTGGTTTCACTTGCATCAATTTCACAATGCACAGGCAAATTCCCCCTTGAGATTAACAATCCTGTAAAAATCACAGATGAAAATGATCTGAGCCAGTGATCGGCTTACATCTTTTGGCGAGCTTGAACTGATTGGCGGCCTTGTCGTACAGATCGGCGGCGTCATCTTGTTTGGAACCGAAAAGGTTCCATCCCGCCAGCTTCTTCTCCGCTTTCTTCTCCAACTCATCACCTTTCGTCTCGTAATCTTCCATGTTAGCTTAGCTTGTGTCTGCTTCGAAATGGCACAATAACAATGAACCAACCTTCCGACCAGACCAATATTATATAATATTCTTTGTTTCGTTTTCTCCTACAGACCTACACTAAACAAAACAGTTGCTTCTGCGTGTTGTCACTGACAGATGGGGTTGCCTTGCACAGTCCGAAAGGAAAAGTCAGGGAGGACTGAGAAGATGGACAATTCATTGAACACATATCCTCTACGTTAACTCAAAAGAGAATCTTTTGAGGTAATGCATCTCGAACGTCTGATTTTAAACAGAACTAATTTAACCGTCTGATTTTTAACACTGAGTCTTTTTATATTGTACAGATTTAGTCCGCACGAATTTTCAAACAGATCAGACGGTCGAGATGCATTAACTCAAAAAATAATCTTCTTTTGAGTTAATGGAGAGGATACGATTTTCAATTCCTTTGCATATAAGGTAACTAAAGAAAGAGTCCGTATCCTCTGAGATATCTCAATTTTTGCATGACCGACGTGTCCGGTGCCTATTTGGGGGGGACGTGGGGGGCAGTTTTATTCGAGATTTGAGATTCGTGTAGAACGTATTTGAACGATTGAGATATTCCAAAAAGTCACGGAAAGTTTGAGATATCTCAGAGGATGCGAATTCCTAAAGAAAAGGATGCTTCAAGCCTACTCCTACGGCCTACGGGCATTGAATATTTCAATGGCAAACAAAAATAATCAAGAAAAAGGATGCTTCTGGTTGAATAAAAATAATAATAAATGTCTATATTAATTGAGCGAGTCGCGACCATTGACAAATGACGATACCGAAATTTTATATTTAGTCCATTTAAATTTAATTTTCTTAAATGACAACACCCAAAAATGAATGATAATAAGAAAACATGAACGTGACTGATTGAACAAGTCATAAAAATATTCGTATAATCTTAAATCAATTTTCATATGCACGGATCTTAAAGCGAATCAAACAGTGGGCATCGAAAGTACGAAATACCTAATCTCTCATTAAAACCGAATGCTTATCATCTGCAGCCGTCTGATTTTAAATAGAGTCAATTCAACCGTTTGATTTTACGAAATAACAAAATGCTAGATAATAGTATTTTGTGTTTGCCATCTTTTAACACGGTTTAAATTAATCTTGGAGATGAAAAGCAAATATTGTATTCTTTTTTTTTATTAATTAAGTTTGCTATAGTTAAATCCATGAAGATTTGAAATCTTTGATTGACGGCTGCAATTTTGCTTCTTTTTCCATCCCGAGTTCCTGGCTCAAGTCATCTTTTAAAATTTATTGTCAAATTCTCTAAAAATTTAAATTTGAAATGAGCTTTAATTAAAATAAAAAGTTTTGGTAGCCAATTTGAACAAAAAAAGTTTTGAAAACTTAAAACCCCATTTGCAAGAATATTCCAACTTATTATTATTGTATTTTTTTTAGAAGAAATAAGGATCTTGTTCTTAATTTATATTAACTTTGATTGGTTCCTGGCCTTATTATATTTTCCTTATATGATTACTTTTATTTTTATATTTCTTTTTTGTGCAAATATAGTCGAGCTAGACTACTAAGAAAAATATATCTAATAATAATGTTGAACGGAATTTATTTATCGGGATCATTGCATTTGCAAAATAACGTAATCCTACCTCAAAGAATGCATATAATTAATTCCGGCCAAAATTTTTATTTTTACCATTTTAAAAAAAATAAATTTAATCAATTAATCACGATTTGGTCAGAATTCTATTTTTGCCGCAACCATAATTTTAGATGGCGTATGCAAATTTAGTGTCCACAATCTTAAATAGCAGACACGTTTCATTTTTTTTTCCTCAACAACTCTAGTTGTATTTTAATTTACATTAATAATTACCTTAAGAACATACCAAAATCCTAATTAACAATCAATCTGATCTATACTTTTGAAAATTGTTATATAACTTAATACATTATTCCTGTGAATTGATATCATGAGTATACTACACAATAGGATTGTATACTTGTAATCTAACTTGAAAGTGAAATCAAAATTAAAATATATAATATATTGTACTGAAATTTTGTGTAGTTCATTTTGAGTGCATTAGTTCTGTGTTGACAAAAGGTGATTTTATAGCCGGAGGAGTAATGACCGTATTTATGACACTTCTCCTCGGTCATTGCGCTCTTTTTCCTTATCCTTTTTAAGTTTATTATATCATATAGGGGAGAGCAACTTGGGTCTGATGGGCATCGGACCCAAACTGAGTTCGATGGGCTCCAAAGTCGTCCAATCTGCTTTAAGATCTGTGTGATTTACTTTAATAACCGTGCAAGATCGCTTTGATATCCGTGCGCACGGATTCTAAAGCAGATTGGACCGTTATTCTACCCATCGAACTCAAATTTGAGTCTGATGGGCATCGGACCCAAATTTGTCCCCATATAGGGGAGTAATCCATATAAAAGGAAATTTTCAGTTTAGATTCAATATAGTTGATAAACAAATTTTGAAATCATAGAACGACTTGGCACTTCTAGGATATACTAAGATCTTCCCTGACCATTTTATAATGTCTAAATGAACATGTTCAACTTGTTTGAGGGCTGAGTGTATTATGGTAATGATGAGGTAACAAAAAAAAATGTTGAGATTCTATTTATAGAAACTGGGCGAAATAACATGGTGAATATTTTCAGAAAGTTAGGGAAAAATAAAGTTTTAGAAACAAGAAATTGACGGTCCTTGTTACACTGCACGGCTCATTCATATCAGTTGTTGTTTTGGAAAACAAATTTCAAATGACTTGGATCTAGAGATCCGAATCTACTAAAATCCGAGATGAATGAATAGTGTTTTTAAAATCCATACAATTCGGATCTAGCAGTTAAATTGTTCCGAGATGTGTGCACTAAAAAACTAGCTATTCCAAGATGCGTGCACAAAAAAGTTAAACGGTTGTGATCTCAGATTTCAAGGATTTCAAATAATCTCGGATTTCAGCAGATTTAAATTCAGAATCTAGGAGGTGAAAACAGTATGAATAATATCTTATTTGTATTCGATCTGTATTCAAAAAATTAAATGTGGATATCTAATATACAAATATCCATGTGATAAGGATACTGATATGGTTTTACATTTAAATTATCAGTTTCTATACCATATATTTTAATATATATTATTGAAAAATATGTTATTCACCATTATAATTAAATAAATATTATTAACTTCAATATTTTTTATATTAATATTCATTTGGTATCCATAATCAGCAAAAAAAAAAAGGACGAATATGAAAATAATTTTACATTATCCGCTCCGTTTTCACTTTTCACCACTGCTAGTCTGCTAGGATCATTATAAAAACGCTTTACTCTTCACGGGAAAAATATAAGCGTTGGTATACTGTTTGATAGGCTTTCAAGATTCGCATAGATCAAGTCGCTAGATTTGATGGTCGCTAGCTAGAGTTCAAGACTCGAGTCTCGACTGTTGAAAACTTGAAAGTTGAAATCAATCGTCCAGTCTCGACTCTCCACTTCTCCAGAATCCAGATGGAAACAAAATCACCCTAAAAGTGCAGCTTGTGCTTGGCGGCTACAATGGCGAATTCCCAAATCGACCTTACCTCCAATCAAATCGACCGTCTCTCCAATCTTCCCGACGCGTTGCTCGTCACGATCATCTCGTTTCTCCCCACTTCTATCGCCGCTCGCACCTCCGCCCTCTGTCGCCGCTTCCGCTACATTTGGGAGACCTCTCCTTCCCTTGAGCTCATCAGTCGAGACCTTTCTGACCCCCAGCATCAGAACTTCATTGCCATGGCCAATCGTGCGCTACTCAGCCGCAATCTCTCCTACCCCCTCCTCAGCTTGCACTTGGAGTTCTCCCGCTATGACCATGATGCCTCATTTCTTTGTTCCTTGCTTGCTAAGGCCCGCTCCCTCGACTGACGCAACCTCACCATCAACATTTGCTGGTCTTCAAAATACATGCCTATTGTCCCCATTATCTTCACTATTAACTCTCTCAGGTTTCTCTCGTTTGAATCCTTCCCTGATCCTATATTTTTTCCTTCAGGAATCACTTTAACCTGCCTGAGAAGTCTTTCTCTTGGATTGTCTGGGACTGACACGGCCAAACTCAACCCACTTCTCTCCCAATTGCGTTCCTTGGAGGATTTACATCTTCATTTGAGTTTAATGACTGGGCTAAGCCTTTCCTCACAAACAATCAGAAAACTCAAACTGATTATTAGCCTCAGTTTTCGAAAACTTGATAATGTGGTATTGTCTTTTCCTTCATTAGAGTCACTTCATTTTGAAACTATTCATTCGGAAACTCATCACGGTCTTCAGAGTCTGGCTCACATCCATGGAGATGTTCCGTTGTTAAGGAAAGCTGTGATCAACCTTCGTGATATTCATGAGACAGATGTCAGTGCTGTTGCTGGTATGCTGAATTGGGTCTCACATGTGGAAGAACTAAGCCTGCATATAAAGGAGAGCCCGGTTATAAACTTTACCCCTCTTGATTATTAATTTTTGCACATGTCAGTTATGTTTTCTTTTGCACCTCTTACCTCTTAATTATTCTAGATATATGTCTCAACTTATAAGGCAAACTTGAAGTGGTTTGTTATAATATGTCAGATATGAATCTGATACTGGTATGACTATTTTATATGCTTACTTGACGTGCGGTGCAATTGTAGGTTGATGCTTTTTTTTTTCATATTCTTGACATGCGCGTGATTTTTACAGGATGTGAAGTATCCAATTCCTATCTTGTTCGAATCACGAAGAGATGTGCCAAAATTTTCTAATTTGAAGAACTTGGATGTGACCCTTTGCTTTCACAAGCATAATTTGGAAGATGTCATCAAGATGATCCATAATTGCCCTCTTCTGAAATCACTAAAACTTGTTCATGAGGTGCATAACTTTCTTATTTTTTATTTTTGTAACTTAATACATTTAGAATGCCACTATATATGCTATGATGAAAATAATTGTTTTGTTGCTTGGTCTAACCTTAACTATGCTATATATGATCTATCAAGATTGATGTTATGTAGAATCAAACCATTTCTTTATTAAAAAAAATTTGTTTCTACTTATTGCTCTCGCCAGGGCTGTAGTTAGCATTGAACTCTTATTTATTTTTTGAGGAGCAACTAGGATATAATTGAGGGGATGAATATCTTATTTTAATCAATACTAATCATAATTCCGGCTGAAAATTCCATCAACTGTTGTCAACACTGTACTTCTTTAAATTCTTAATTTAATTATTTAGTATTTTATGTGCTATTCTTTTCTTTTTTTTTCTTTTTAGTTTCTTTAGGAAATTTTGGAATAATCCCTGAATTTCCCCCATTAAGTTGAATTGACTCTGATCTTTTTTTATCTGTTCAAATGACCCTTGAACTTTTGTCAGTCATTAACAACTGGTGCTGCAACCGTGTTAATTGAGTTGCTGATGCGGCATGATTGCACCTAGAATAGAAAACGAAATAGGTAATGGAACCCATATACTATTTTCTATCTTCTCTATACCCCATCAATACTCAACAGCCCAGGTACATAATTTCATTTTCATCTTTCCTATCTTAGTTTTTACAGCCAAGTATTGATGGATGAGTCTTCTACCTTCTTGTGTATCTCTCTTTCATAAAAATATAGGTTGGAAAGTACTTTTACCTTTTTGTATATGTAGTATGTCAAACCATTAGACAACCAAACAAAATAACCAAAAGTACATTTGTTTTAGAATTATTTTGCCAATTCTGATTGCTGCTCTTTGTGCTATTGTTAGTTTGTTACTCGTAGCTCATGTGGCTTCAGTGTAAAATTTCACCCTCATAAATTAACTGAAGATTAAGAAATACTTTGTGTCTACTCCACTGGATAAGCATGTTAGCTTAGCATTATTGCTGGTCGAAGTTTAAAATAACTAGTTGGGTTGCTTTACTATGGTTGAGATTTGCAGGTAGACCTGCTAATGGGCTGAACTCGACTCAAAACTCGGTCCAGCTCAGTCATATAACACAACAAGTCCGACTCAAACTCAACTCAAAAATGAAGACAAAAGCCCGACTCTGTTTAATGAGTTCGAGCCTTCGGCTCAACTCGAACTCGGATCGGTCCAAAGCTCGGCCCGAACTCGGAAAATAAATTATCAAAGCTGGCGCTGGGTCCAAATTCGCTCTTTAAAAATTCAACGCCAATCTAAGTGAATGACACGTCGCCTTGTAATAATTATCAATATTATTTTATACCAATTTGCAATTAGACCTGTGGATTGAAATTCATATCACACTGACACGTTGCAATATAGTATAATTATAAAGTGAAATTCATATCATATTGATTAAAATATAGAATAATTATAAAGTTAACATTATAACTAAAATTATAAATCTAACATCCTGTGCTTTGTAAAATCCAATAAAAATCCAAAATTCACTCAAATTCAAACAATTACTTCCTCAACATATCACTTAGAAATATTCAAAAAACAAATACAAACAACATATCAATTTGACACAAGATAATTTGAATACTCTCTCTAATCTCATATTCAAAAATAACACAAGACTTTCATTTTCCATAGCTCCAACGCCAATCAAGAATTCCGAATAAGAACAGCAGATCACCTTGCCGATTTGTAAATCTGAAGCAGGTGATGATAATTGCCCCCACAGCCAACTGAGCAATTAATAATAATCAGTTATATGCATCAGTTATCAGTATAATCCTCAAATCTGAAATTAAAACTAAAGCTCACAATTATGCTTCCAAGAAGTCCGGAAGTATAACTTTACCTATAATATAAGCATCGATTTAAACTCTGTTTATCACCAGTTCAACTCAGTTGTGATATTATTGATTAAGCACACAAGCCGAAACAATTCCAGAATTCCAACATTTCTCAAATAACAGACATCTGGTATGATCATCTGCATATACCTATCATTTGCAAATGACTACCAGTATGGCCCTTGAAATCTCAATTTTAGTTACGATAAAAAAAACAAATCAGAAGAACAACAGATACCAATGAACTAGCACAAACAGACTAATGTAAATCCGCCCCTGCCTAAGACTTTGCAAGGGTATATATGCAAAAGTAGAGAAAGATTGTAGAAGATGTACCTGTTGGAACTGGTCCATAGAGATTGGATTATCATGCAGCGAAATACTCTGCAAAGCTTTGCATTCCTTCAACAAATTTTGCATAAATTTGTTGAGCCGATTCTATGTGAAAGGAATTTTTATTGATGTGACATAAAAATACAACATATTCAAACATAAATTACTTCAAAAATACAACCATCACCATGCAACCATCAACAGACATAAATTGCATAATTTTTTTATCACATCAATTTTCCCTCAAAATTTTGGCTGGAAGGAACTGAACCAACATTGGTCTGGTAGCTATTTGTCCCATAGCAATTCTATGCGAAAGGAATTATAACATAACTTTATTTAACTTTATTTACATTTTAATTAACTGGTACCAGTACAAAGAGGTCACTGTGAAAGGAATTAAAAGATCACATATCAACAATAATGTGAAAACCAGGCTGATAATGCATAAGAAAGAAGTCAGAAGTGCAACATATTAACTGGTACCAGTACAAACTGAGCATTCATGAAAATTATGAAAAAAAAGGTGCTTAAAAAGGATAAATTAGAAATCCTATCAGTTCATGGTATTTCTTTTAATGGGTTTCATTCAAAATCAAGTATAATTTTCTAATTAAGCTCAAAAGATCTGAGTTTTTATCGGTAGTTAAAGCTAAGACATGAAATCGGAGCTTACCCGTTGAAACAGATTGCAGAAGAGGAGGAGGAGAAGAGGGAGGCGAGGAGGAGGAGGAGTGGAGACCAGGCGAGCAGATTGGAACGAAGAGGAGGGAGAAGAGGGAGGCGAGGAGGAGGAGGAGCAGAGACCATGCGAGTTTGGACCAGGCGAGAAGAGGGAGGCGAGTTCGGAGGGCGGAGGCGCACGAGCTCAACTTGGAACTCGGCTCAATGGGAACTCGGACTCAGATCGGGATCGGATCGTTGGACTTAGGTGATTTATTAATGAGTTCGGGCCGAGTTTGGACTGAGCTCAAATTAAACTCAGCTCAATTTGACTCGTTTCAGGGCCCGACTCAAAGTCCATGAGTCGGCCCGACTCATTTAGCAGGCCTATTTGCAGGGGATGCAGTAAATTAGTTCTATTTGTGTGATGCAAAGGGGCCAAGTTTCTTGCTAATTGCATTTTTATTTTTATTTTTGTCTTTCCAATTTCTCTAGTATATACAACTGACTATGTAAATATACATTTTGTTTTCTGCTTTAGATTCCCGAGTTCACTTTTTGGGCAATAAGAAGAAAAAAAAAGATTGGGGATTAAAGCTGCCGCTTAATGTTGATGGTAATTACTACTATGCTTAATTAAAAAATCTCCCTTTAGGGGGGATGTAAAGAATTCAGAAGTTGCCGAGTGAGGCAATCCTATCCTGCTAAACGAAGTCATTTTCATTGCTTTGCTTGTATTGATTATTTTGTTTAAGCTAAATATCCTATCCCTGTGTTTTGTTCACATGGTTTTAACTATGTCTGAAGCGTGTTGTGAAAAGCAGTACTATAAATGCTTTCGTTAGAGGCTTACTCTTATGTAAAGTAAGACAAGTCATAAATCTCATAATTAATATTTTCTTCTGGTGTTTCTTTGCAAATCTGAAGGAAAAGACTAAAGTCACTAAACTAATAGTGAAGTAATGCCCATACCTTGATTCATGCAAATATGATATTGTACCAGAATCTGGTACTGCTACTTTTAGACCATTATTTGGTACCATAATCTATATATGACTGTATTTTCCATATTATGCTGATTGAAAGAATTGTTGGTGTAGCTTCTGTAGAGAGATTGCAGTCTTTGGACAAAGATATGTTAGCAGTTATTCTTATTTCTTGGGGACAGAATCTGAGATTTTGATCATATTTTGATGTTCGAAGCATTAGTTGACGCTCTAAAATAGTATTAAGAATTTGAAACACAAGAAAAGACTAAGGGATGATAGTAAATCATTATTTTTATGCTTTAATTAAAAGTAGATGAAGCAAACGATTAAAAGGGGAGACAATTAGACAAAGGCTTCCAAACTCCCAATAATTTGTTCCAGAATTTAAAATTATGAAATAGAAGAGGTTGTCTGAGGAAATTTTCTATCTATAAAAAATATTAAATTCAGTGGTACGGAAATAAAAATGAGTGTCTCGTTTTTAACAAATATAAAAAAGATCAGATTCATCGAGTCTGATCTAATATTATGAATATGACTCAATGATTCTTATCCAATTCTAACATGATCAAATGTAACAGCCACATTGAGTCAAATCCATAAAAATCAATAAAAAAAAAAAAGTAATTTTACTATCACATTTGATCATGTTAGAATTAGATAAGAATCATTGAGTCATATCCATAATATTAGATTGTACTTAATGTATTATTTCTTTTTATATTTGTTAGAAACGAGTCACTACCTGTGAATTTAATAATTTTTATAGATAACAAATTTTCGTTGACAGAGGACTTTCTAAATAGCAAAATTTTACAAGATTTTGCATCCTCCAATTTGCGGTGCTTACTCGAACCCGTGCAGAATCCTGACCATCCATTACGAATCTTAAAGCTGTATGCTCCCTATTATTTAATGAAAATGCATTATGTAATGAAATTGTGCAAGATGAATCTATTTCTTTTGTTTTATATGTGTGTATTTTTTGGTGTCTATTTCATAATAATAATGTTATTTTTGTGTAAATATTTGATTGGACACTATGACAGATGAGTTTAATATTTAATATATTTAAGAAATTATTGTAATGGTTTTTTTTTTTATTTCATTCTTTTTACGCATTAGACCCCAAAATTTATAAATTTGTTTTATTTCTAATATAATAAAAATATGCAACGCCTATAGTTCTTGTTGCATGCTTCAGATTAAGATAATTTTGTATTGCAGCCCTAATTAGATGTACATATTCTGAATTTTTCAAGCTTTTCCCATCAACAGATAGAGGGCTGTGGTTTGATTAGTTTGAATCTGTTGATTCTGATAAAAGTCAAATTTCACAGTTGACTGAAATAAAAATAATAATAATATATCTTTCATCAGGCCTCCGAAATCGACGGGGTGCGTATCCTCTGAGATATCTCCATTTTTGCGGGACCGACGTGTCCGGTGTCTATTCGGGGGAACGCAGGGGGCCAGTATTTTTAGCTTTGAGATTCGTGCAGAACGTATTTGAACGATTGAGATATTCCAAAAAGTCACTCAAAATTTGAGATATCTGCGAATTCCACCTCTCCTCCATAAACCAAATCGACCCCATCTCTCCTCCATAAACCCAAAAGCGCGGGAAAGCGGAGCAAACAGAAAACCCTCGATTCTCAAATTCCTGCGCAGCTTGGTTGCAATGGCGAACTCCGAAATCGAACCTATCTCCAAACAAATCGACCGTCTCTCCAATCTCTCCGACGCAGTGCTCGTTAAAGTCCTCTCATTCCTTCCCACTCACATCGCCGCTCGCACCTCCGCCCTCTGCCACCGCTTCCGCCACCTCTGGGAGGCCTCACCTTCCCTTGTGTTTATCGACCAAGACCTTCCTGACCCCAAATATGAAAACTTCTTTGCCATGGCCAAAAGTTCTCTCCTCTGCCGTAATCACTCTCACCCTCTCCTCAGCTTGCAGCTAGAGGTCTACCGTTTAGGCCAAATTACCACATTTCTTTCTTCCTTGCTTGTCAAGGCCCGTTCCCTCAATGTGCGCTACCTCACCATTGGTTGCACTTTTTCAATTCATCCACCCATCCTCCCCATTATCTTCACCATTAACTCTCTCAAGTGCCTCTCGCTTAATCACTCTTTTGATCATGCAATTTTTCCTTCTGGAAAAACATTAACCCACCTGAGAAGCCTTTCTCTTCGCTTTTTTCGGATTGACACGACTGAACTTCACACACTGCTCTCCGAATTGTGTTCGTTAGAAGATTTACATCTTGAGTTAGCATCCGTACTTTGGCTTAGCCTTTCCTCTCAGACAATCAGAAAACTCAAACTTATTATTAACTTCAGTGGTCGAGAACTTTCTAATGTAGTGTTATCTTTTCCTTCATTGGAGTCACTTTATTTGGAAACTGAGCACAACAGTCTTCGAACTCTGTCTCACATCCGTGGAGAGATTCCTTTGTTGAGAAAAGCTGTGATTAACCTTCACGATGTAGATCATGAAGAGAGAGATGTTGATACTGTTACACGGCTACTGAATTGGATCTCACATGCAGAAGAGCTAAGTCTGCATATAAAAGAGAGCAATGTTATAAACTTTACATGTCATGTTTTCTTTCTGCACCTTTGGTGCCAGTCGATCTTCAAATTGTTTAGATATGTGTGTCTCGATCTATCAGTTGAGTGTCTATATTCAAATTTAAAGTGGTGTATTATGATATGTCAGATATACATCTGATACTGGTATGACTGCTTTATATGATTACTTGGTACCATATGGTATATTTGTAGGCTGATGCTTTACTTGGATATTCTTGACATGTGTGTGATTTTACAGAATGTGGAGGATCCAATTCCAATCTTGTGGGAACCAAGAAAAGATGTGCCGAAGTTTTCTAATATGAAGCACTTGGATGTGACCCTTTGCTTTCACGAGCACAATTTGGAAGATGTCATCAAGATGCTCCATAATTGTCCTGTTCTGGAATCACTGAAACTTGTTCATGAGGTGTGTAACCTTTTTCATTTTTTCTAACCTATATGTTTAAAATTTCATTATATGTGCTATCACAGGAATGGCTGAAGATTCTTTGATGAAAATAATTTTTTTGTTGCTTGGTCTTACCTTAACTGTGCTCAACACGATCTAAGTCTAAACTATGATGAGGCCATATTTTGGTCTAACCTTAACTATGCAGAATTAACATATTTCTTTTCAAGATTTTTTTTTTCCTACTTCCTTCTCTCAATAGGACTATGGTTGCGATTGAACTCATATTTATATATTTTTCAAGGAGCAACTAGTATATGACTGGTGAGATGACAATACCTGATTTTATTAATACGATTCCGGCGAAACTTCTATCAGTTGTTGTCGACCCTGTACCTTTTTAACTTCTCAATTTAATTATTTAGTATTTTTCTTTAGGAAAGTATGGAACCAACCTTGAACTTCCGCATTAGGTTGATTTGACCTCTAATATTTTTTTTATGTGTTCAAATGAACATTGAACTTTTGAGTTGGGTTCAATTGTATTCCTTGGTAAGTCATTAACTACTTGTTTTGCAACTGTGTTAGTTAAGTTGTTGATGTGGCAAGATTGCACCTATAATTGGAAAGAAATAGGCAATGGAACCCATATATTAGTTTTTATCTTCTCTATACCCCCTAATACTCAACAGCCCAAGTAATTGGTTTCATTTTCGCCTTTCTTATCTTACCGCTTAAATCAAAGTATTGATCGATGAGTTTCTAACTTATTTCAGAAAAGGAGAATGAGAGATTGGGGATCAAATCTACCACGTAATGCTGATGGTAATTACCGCTATGCTTATTTCAGAAATCTCCATTTGGGGGAGAATAATAAAGCATACAAGAAGTTGCTGAGTAAGAGAAGTACCTTTAAGTGGTAAGCTCATAGCTATGACTCACATAGTCTTGCTAAATGAAGTCATTTTTATGGCTTTGCTTGTATTGATTTTTTTTATTGCAGCTAAATATCCTAGCCGTGTGTTGTTTTGATATGGTTTTAATTGTGTCTGAAGCAAAAAGCAATACTACAAATGCAGGTTGATGTTGGATGTGTTTATTTTTGCTTATTGTTATGTTGATCCTTGGTGATATATGTTTCTTAATTAATAACTGGCGAGGTGACTGGGAACTTTCCTCTTATACAGTTTTTCTTAATTAACATTACAAGGGCATCACAAACACGACCAGGATTTCAAAACTTTCTCAAGTCCCTGTTACAAAACAGGGCGTGTGCATAATTTAGTACTGGTTATGTAAATGCATGAATAAGAGGAGGTTGATTCAAATGTCTGTTTTCCATGCCTCTAATTCAAAGCTAGACAAAAGACTCTGTCTCTCTCTCTCTCTCTCCCTTATTCTCTCTAGTCGCACGATCTCAGGGAAGGAAGGGAGAGAGAGAGAGAGAGTCTTTTGTTTAGTCGCACAATATCAGGGAAGGATGCTTAAGCTGTCTCTAGTATTACCTAATGATATACATAAAATGACTGTGCAGTCTGATGCTATGATGTTGCAGGGAGAGGATATGGTAATGTTGATGGAAGAGGGGGGTTCAATCCATGGGTTTTACGGCATTAAGTGAAATCTGAAGAATCTGGTGCTTAGTGCTTTTTGTGGATTAGGTGTTCAGAATTTACTTTTCTAGTTTGATGTTATTTTGTGCTAGTTGAAAACTGTAATGCTCTAGGTTGTCTATTGCTGAGGATTGTAGGTGTTGCAGTTTTTGTTGTTCACAGGTTATGCTGCTTATCATGCATGTGCATTAGGGCTGGTACCAGTAGTTCGGTATCAGTATCTTATGAGTTTGGTTTCATTATCAATGAAATTGGTGAGATATGTCCACTTTTATTAAAAAATGTTGAGAATTGTATCTTTATTAGGGTTATATTGGAAAATAGAGAATATAGAGAAGTCTAGGGACTAGTTAATTATCTAATGAGCCAATGCTAGGTTTATCTTCAAGTACAAAATCAAAACTAGAAAACACAAAAGCAGCATCAGTATTAAATTATAGTTAAAATAGCTAAACTAATATTATAATTATAAACAAACATAAGAAAGAAAGTTCAATTGTTATATTTACAGGTCTACCTTAAGCATTTTTTTTTCAAAGGTTGGTAGTGGCTATCAACTGAACCTTCAGCATTTGTAAAAGTAACAATATAAGGGAATAAAAGTTGGGGATAAATGTGCTGGGTCTACTATCCAAAAAAGTAATTGGGATTACTTCAGCCCTGGAACTGAAGAAGAATAAGTGGTACGGACTTTTTGTTATTCAGATATTACCATTGTGGTACAAATTAACGTATAAATGATGGAGGATGACTGAAATAGTGAAATAGCAATAGTTTATTTTTCCAAGATACTTTGTCAAATTATTATTTTACTACATCTTTTAATCATTTCATTTTAATCTCATTTTGCTAAAGAAAAACCAGCAATACGCAAATTCCAGTTTAATTAAACACTTACTCTGTCATATTTATTAAATCGGAAATATTTGTTCCTATGAAACCTCTACAATCAATCAGAAATATTTGTAATAAAATATCAATGTGTATCTTTTGTGATATAAATTTGTATTATAATTTCCTTCTTAAAAAATTAATTAATTTTTTTTTTATTTCTGTGATTTATTTTTATATTCACCATTCAAATATTAAAGTCTCTCTGTCTAGGAATTAAAAAATATTTGCAACGGTAGCCCATGCAAATAATTGTATCTTAGTATTAGACTCAAAGGAAAACCTAAACCCTAGATAATCATTATTATTTCTGTTGATCACCTGTTATATTTTTATGACTATTTTATCCTTCCGAAAAATATTTCCTTTAGATTTAACGGGGAGTTTTAGTCCTTACAAAATATCTGAACCATTTGATTTTGACTACATGGACGGTCCAATTTTTTTTTTGTCCATTCCAGAATTTGCCTAATATTAATATTAATATTATTAATTTATATGGAATTGACATCTCTCCAAACATATAACAACACATAATGGCTAACTAAATAGAAATCATAGTGTAAATTAATTTGTCAATGTAAGAACTTGTGATAAATTAATATTAACAATATAACAGTGTGAACATCCAATATTTTGTAGATGCATTATGCATGTATGGTATATTCAATTATCTAATTAAAAGGAAATAACAAAAAATATTGAATGAAGATCAGGTGATCTTGACCACCAACTTTACTAAAAAAAAAAAAATCAAGTGATACTTCACAGAGAATTCATGCTCCTGTTGCCTTGGTACCTCTGGCATCTTCACACAAAAAGTATAACTCATCACATCTTTTCCATTTCAAGGTCAGGTTCTCTATAAATAATTAAGAACCATACAAATATTTAGACCTCAATAGATATATTTATAAAGTCTGGCAGTGAATGTAAGAATTGTAGGAAACTAAACTTCTTCAAGTATATATTGTTAGGACTTAGGAGTTTAGTTTTCTCCAATATCTTATCTTCACTAAGCATGATTATTTTCTATTATTTTATTTTCTTTGTTATTATTTTAATTCTTATATACAAGATTTTTGGGTTTTGTAATTAAGAATCATAGAAAATCAAACCACTATTTTTTTTAGAAAAAAATGGTTTGATTTTCTCTGATATCTTATTTTCAATTGCTCAATTGTTCGATGCTCTTTATAATATCATATGTCGACATAGGAAACAAATATGTTGTTATTCTTGAGGAATAACAGCAACCTGCGATTCCAATCTCATCCGTTTATATTTTTTCAAGCGTGAATCTCAATCAAAAAGCTTTTTTATGCACGAATTTCAATCAATATCAACGGATGAGATTGGAATCACAGGTTTATTTTCGTCGACATACAACAATAGGTTAGAAAAGCACAATTGGTTGGCACCATTATAAAAGCTAAGTGATTTTTTTCCCTTGAATGTTGTGATTCATATTATTATTAAGTTATCATTTTTAGTCAATTGTTGTGTATGTTGAATGTTGATTTCAATCTTTTTTTCTTTTGATAAAAATGGATAAGCTTCACCAATTTCATTAAAAATGAAACCATTCAACACCAAAACTAGTACCAACTTGCTGGTACATAGCTTCTGAAAATGTACATAAGCCATAACATCCAAAAATTCAGTAAAGCAACAACTGTATGTTGATTTCAATTATTTCATATATTAACCAGCGTAAATCTTATTAAAGAGGATTTTTTTTCATTTTTTTTTGCTCCAATTTTTTCCGGTATGCTTTCTCTGAAGAAAGATTTTTGAGGTTGCTGCTAATAGTCATTCAGACAATTTTAAGTGTACAATCTACAAGAACACCCTTCAATAGATTAGAATGTGTCTGTATGA
This sequence comes from Carex arenaria, assembly GCA_964058825.1. NCBI lineage: Eukaryota > Viridiplantae > Streptophyta > Magnoliopsida > Poales > Cyperaceae > Carex > Carex arenaria. The sequence continues at coordinate 25,493 of CAXKVW010000194.1, forward strand.
ATGAATACAAATGTGAACAATTTCAATGATTATTCATTTAAAAAATTGGAATGTGTTATTCCTAATTTTTTAATATGTAACATATTTAGAGCAAAAGATTTTTTTTTTTTTTGAGTAAAGTTGGAGATCAAGTTATCCAATTATTTAATGCTTTTTTTATTACAACAAAGAATTTCTTCTATCAGCGTTTTGAACCCATGACCTTTCACTCAGAGACCATATACATTTACCATTACATAGATCAAAGGCTAGTTCTTGAGAGCAAAAATATTAGTGCGGTAATAGTATGTGATCAATATTTATTAACAAGTGTTGTAATTTGTAGACTGGTTATTTATTTGGTTGTCTGATGTGCAGTACTACACATCTCATGGAGTTTCTCAACAAAAATTGAGACATGAGCTGGGTTATTGGAATGTCCCTCTGCTGCTGTGGTTTCACTATTATGAGATGTGTCTTTTTTTTTTTTTTTTTCTCTTCTATTATTTTGGATATAATTATGGTTAAATTTTTGTTAACTTAATTGTTTATTTACACAAAAAGTGCAAGTTATATTCTTTATAAATCAGTATATTTTTTAGAAGTTTACTATATCAGGTAACAATTTGTCTTGGTACAATCTATATTGTGATTCTCAATATCAGGGTCAAAATAGATACAATACATATAAGTCTATAGACTTCTTAGAAAAATTCCAATTTAAAAAAAAAAAGAATTGATAGTCTATTCATCTAATTGATGCTGAGAATAAACCACATAATTGTATTTGTACAATACCTATTCATCTACTAAAAAGTACAGTTCTCCGACTTTCCATTGAAATTGTTCATCTTAAAAATAAAATTTCTTATTGCAAAAATTAACACAGTACTTAAAATTTAAAAACTTACTTTGACTCCACCATGTTTTCCTCCTATCTAAAAATCAGTGACAGCCATATGTGGGAGAGAGTGTGATACCATTTTAGATGGGGATGCGAGAGAGGAGATACTAAAGCAGGAGCTTTGGAGTTTTTTGGTGCTCAGTGATGGCAAGGAGAAAGGAGAAGAATATTAGACTGTGTATCAGAGAGGAAGAGAATACTATATTAAAAGGAAGGGGAACTCCGCACATTCGCGGTCTGCTCACGGCCGCTTACCTGCTCCACAAGAGGTAATCAGAGAGAGAAAGGAAGGAACGCGGATACTGCAGCGAGAAAAATGTGGGAAAATGCTCTGAACAAAAGTTCCGAACTTTGTATCCTCCAATTTGGGGTGTAGGTTTTATTGTAGCGAAATAACTCGCGCGGCTGCTCCCTCCTTTCTCTTCTTTCTCCTTCCTCTCCGCACTGATTTTGCGGAGCACAGTCTTAGTGTTCATTTTTTATTAACTTATATGAGTCACATCGTCTGTATTAAAACTCAAATGAGTTAATACACTTTATTCATCTTATTTTAAACAGAGTTAATTCGGCATCCAACTATAAAGTAGGAGTCCTTTAATATTAGTGTAGATTTGATAGGTACAGATCTTAAAATTAATCGGAAAGTACAGATGCATTAATTCAAAAGATTTTTTTTTTAAAGTTAATGCAAAGGATACGAATTCTAACTTATATTGTGTTTAGAGTATTAGTGTTTTAAATATTATTATTTTATTATTTTGAATATGTATGATATATCTAAAAAAAAATACTGGTAAATTCATGAGTTTTTATAATTTTAAAGATAAATAGGATATTACACATTTTTGAGACTGAAATATGTAATATTGAAGTTATTTAGAGATACACAAAATTCCCTCTCAGGTACCTGAGGTGCAATTTAAATAAACGGACGGTCCAGATTAATTTTAGCCAGACCAAACCTAATTCAGTGTCTGTAAAAAACTAAAAACTAAAAACTAAAAACTACATGGAGTCTGCTTTGAGATTCGTTCCAAGTTAAAAGAACGGGCCAGATTTACTTATTGCACCTCAGATACCTGGGGGATCCGAATTCGCTCCCTCCGCTGTCCACAGCAATGCAATGCGGTTTATATAGGGTTTAAGGAAACTTTCAACCCTCTTTGTTTTCGTTATTTCCAGCCTCCCTCCCTCGCATTCTCTCTCTCTCTCGTTAAATCAACCTCCACCAATGGAATAACCCTATAAACCGTTCCTGGTAACAGTTCCTTTATTTTTCTACCAGGGGTACTCTAATTGTGTAACGACCTTAATCCGATCAAAATAGAAGAACACAAACAGAATAGAAGAAAAGAGCGAATTTTATTAATCTCTCAGTAGCGTTACAAGAAACAGTAAGAACGGTAAGGAAGAGAAGTAAAATTGCAATTGACTGATTATTGATTTCCCAATCTCATTCCATAGACTAATTCTATTTTTATAGGCGATGTCTCTAGAGGTGGAATCAATCTAATCCATGCTTCAGATCTTTCAATTGAATCTCCGTGCTTCATCTCAGCCTTCAACGTCTGTCTTGCTCCCCTATGTTTAAAGGTAATACTGTCCTCTCTATTTCTGACACTCTGGGTCCCGCTTTCCATTCACTTAATTTCCCATTAATAGAGGTGGGGTCCTTTTGCAGTGTCTGTTCTATTTTAAAAGTTCTTCCCGTTATTTGGATGATTTTGCCCGAACTCCTTTCTCCTTCTTCATCCCGTTTGACTAATTCCAAATTGGATTGGATAATTCCCAAATTGGCTCTGGGTTCTGACATTCCCCCTTCCTTCAAAGTGTTCTCGACCTCGAGGACGAAATCTGGAAATCTTTGTGCAATCGAATGGTAACTCTCCCAAGTCGCATCTTCAAGGGATTGGTTCGACCAATGGATTAGAACTTGTGGCTCTGCTGCGTTGTTCTTCTTAATCATTCTGCGAGCTAAAATAGCAATCGGGGTGAGCTGTAAATTACCACTGAGCCCAATGACTGGTAGGTCCGGAGAAGTAGCCTGAGTGTCTCCAATGCGTCGCTTCAGCTGGGAGACATGAAATACGGGGTGTATTGCTGACCCAGCTGGTAGATTGAGCCGGTAAGCGTTGAAACCGATCTTCTGTAACACTTCATAGGGTCCATAGAATCGTGGACTGAGTTTTTGATTTCGTAGGCCAGCCACAGAAATTTGACGGTAGGGTTGTAATTTTAAATATACCCAGTCACCAACACTGAATTGTCGTTCGCTTCGATTTGCATCAGCATGCTGCTTCATTCGATTTTGTGCCTTGACCAAATTCGATTTCAATTGTTGTAAGGTAGCCTGCCTATCTCTTAATATCACATCTACAGCCGCTACTTGACTTTTAGGAGTACTGCCTAAACCCAGTTGAGGTGGAGCATACCCGAAAAGGGCCTCGAAAGGGGTCATCTTTATCGCGCTGTGGTACGATGTATTGTACCACCACTCTGCCATTGTCAGGTACCTTGCCCAGCTCTTTTGCTTGTCAAACGTCATGCAACGAAGGTAATTTTCGAGACACTGGTTTACTCGTTCTGTTTGACCATCGGTCTGGGGATGATATGCCGTGCTTAAATTGAGCTTCACTCCCATTTTTTTCATCAGTTCATTCCAAAATCGACTCGTGAAGATGGGATCTCTATCAGATATGATATCTTTTGGTAATCCATGGTGCTTGTATACATAATCAAAATACGCCTGAGCCACATCTGAGGCTTTGTAAGGGTGTGACAGTGCAACGAAGTGGGCATATTTTGTAAGTCGGTCCACAGCTACCATGATGACTTCTTTTCCATCCGATTTTGGAAGACCCGTTATGAAATCCAGGCCTACACTCATCCATGCATCTTCAGGTATAGGAAGGGGCTGCAGGAGGCCGGGTGGATGGATGTGTTCTGGTTTGTTCATTTGGCAGACTTCACATTTCTTAATGAATTGGTGTACATCTTTCTTCATGTTTGGCCAGTAAAACGATCTTTTAATTCTCTGGTAAGTGGATGTAATTCCAGAGTGACCTCCTGTATTGGATGCATGAAGTTCCCTCATGATTATTTGTCTCCAATCTCTAGTTTCACCTACACAAATCCTGCCCTTGTATCTGATAAGCTGCTGGTACTGAGTGTATGGATTGTCTGAATTATCTCCAGGTTGCTTATTCACCTTCTCTTTTAGTTCTTCAATCCACTTGTCTCCTATGTAGCTGCTTTGCATCTCAGTCACCCATTGAGGTATGATCTCACTCAAAAAATTGATGCCTGCACACATAGCACAATTCCCTTCTTGCCCTTCTTGTCTAGATAAGGCATCAGCAACAATATTTTCACTACCCTTTTTGTACTCGATTATGTAATCTAGCCCTAGTAGTTTGCTTAAACCTTTATGTTGACTTGCTGTATTTATCCTTTGCTCTAATAAATACTTTAAACTTATGTGGTCTGTTTTAATTACAAATCTACTCCCCATTAAGTAGTGTCTCCATTTAGTGATTGCTGTCAATAATGCTAAGAACTCTTTTTCGTAAGTAGAGAGTAATTGATTTTTTGCTCCTAGTTTCTTACTTAAGAATGCAAGAGGTTTCCTATTTTGGATTAATACAGCACCTATACCATCCTTAGAGGCATCAGTTTCAATTACAAAACTTTGTGTAAAGTCTGGTAAGGCAAGTATTGGGGCCTGGGTCATAGCAATTTTTAGTGTCTCAAATGCTGTTTGTGCCTCAATGTTCCATTTAAAGGCGTCTTTCTTAAGTAGCTCTGTAAGAGGTTTTGATATCACACCATAACCTTTGATAAATTTACGATAATACCCGGTAAGTCCTAGAAATCCTCTCAATGCCTTCACAGTTTTGGGTACTGGCCAGTCTCTCATGGCCTCAATTTTTCTTGGATCAGTTGCCACTCCATCTTTAGAGATGATGTGACCTAAGTATTCTATTTGATCTACAGCTATTTCACACTTGCTTCTTTTTAGTAGTAATTGATTCTGTGCTAATAATGCAAAGGTTTTTCTAACATGCTCTACATGAGATTCAATGTCTTGGCTGAAAACAAGAATGTCATCAAAAAATACTAACACAAACTTTCTAAGGTAAGGTTTAAATATTGAATTCATGAGTGCTTGGAAAGTTGCAGGGGCATTCGTAAGACCAAAAGGCATAACCTTAAACTCATAAAGGCCATCATGAGTATGAAATGCTGTTTTAAATATGTCATCTTCATGCATTCTAATTTGATGATATCCAGACCTTAAATCCAATTTAGTGAACACCTTAGCATGCTTCAATTCATCTAGTAAATCGTCAATTATGGGTATTGGATACTTATTCTTTATGGTGTTCTCATTTAATTTCCTATAATCAACACACATCCTCCAAGAGTTATCTTTCTTTTTCACTAAGAGAATAGGGGATGAGTAGGGACTACAAGATGGTTGAATAAAAGAGTTCTTGAGTAACTCTTCAATTATTTTATCAATTTCTAACTTCTGATAGTGAGAGAATCTGTAAGGCCTCAAGTTGATTGGTTTTGAGTCAAGCTTCAGAGGAATTTTGTGATCTATATCTCTTTTTGGAGGTAGTACAGTGGGTTCAGCAAATAAATCAGAAAATTCATCTAAAACTGGTAATAAAGAAGGATGTACCTCCCTTTCTACCTTATCTTCAGGTTGAGAGATTTGTGCCAGTAAGATTTGTCCCTCCTCATAAGCTTCTTTCAACATGCTTGATGATTGTTCAGTGATGGTGAGCATTTTTAGTCCAGCCTGCACATCTTCATCCTCTAACTTAATGAACTTGTCATTCCTCTTCAATTTCATGCTCCCCTTGTTCCAATCAACCAATGTGGGTCCCAATTGGGTCAACCAATCCATGCCCAGTAACAAATCGTGACCTTGCACATCTAAGACTCTTAAATTTGCATTAAATTCATTGTCTTGTAAAGAGAACTTAAGATTTCTGCATAGCATATCAGTACTCATTTTGTTTCTATTAGCAACACTCACTGTTAATGGTTTTGTCTTGTCTACAGGTAAATCTAGATTGTAAACAATATCAGGGTGAATAAAAGAGTGTGTACTTCCATTATCCATGAATGCAACTACAGGTATGGATCCAATTTTTCCTTTAAAGGTCATGGAAGTATTGTACTGTCCATTACATATGTTAATAACAGCAGTTTCTCCCTCTTCAAACTCAATATAATCTTCAAATCCCTCTTGGTTTGGTTCACCTATTTGTTCCATTTGGTCAGAATTTGGATTAGCATTTTCTTCAGCTTCTATGGTATGAAGGGATTTAGAATTACATTTATGTCCCTGGTGCCATTTCTCTTCACATTTGAAACATAAACCAAGCATCCTTTTTTGATCTAGACTCAGATTATTAGTAGGTTTGTTCAAGTTCTTAGGAATTTCAGGTTTTGAATTTATCCTTGGCACAATTTGTCCTTTATCCTTCCATCTTGAATCACTAACTTGGTTCTGGTACTGGTTCCTGTTTTGGTACTGTGTTGGCTTAATCACTGTACTAACTTTTCTAATGGTACTATCAAGAGATAACTCAATTTGCCTAGCACATCTAATAGCATCATTTACAGTATTGGGACTGAACAGTTCTATTGTATGTTTAAGTTCATCTTTCAGCCCACTAATAAAGCCTTCAACATAGAAATCTTCACTAGTAATTCTTCTTTTATAGGTCAGTCTAGCCCTTGCTTGTAAGAAGTTGGTGATGTAATCTTCCAATTGTCCAGATTGATGCACCTTCTTAAACTCATCCACAGCACTTCCATCTTTTTGAGAGAAAAAACTGAGAACCTCCTCCACTAGAATGGCCCATGGTGGAGAGTTTGGATTGGCAATTTTGAAGCACCTGTACCAATCTTCAGCTTGCCCTGTGAAGTGCATAGTTGCCATTCTTGACTTATATTCTTCAGGAATTTGATACATGTCGAAGTAGAAATTACAACATTCCACCCATGATGTAGGATTGATTCCAGAGAAGCTAGGAAAATCCATCCGAGGTAGGTTCACTCTTTGTTCACCATGCCTTCCCTCTTGACGTGTGTCGTTCTTCTTGGTTCCTTGCTCCAAGATTACTTCTTGGAAAGGAATTTCTCCTCTCTGATTTTCGGACACTTCTGGCTGAACTACCATATGGACGCCTGTATGGCTACTGCTTGGTATGTCAGGTACAGGACCACCCACCCTAGTAGTGTGAATTGCCGTCATCAAATCTCTAAATTGGTTGGAGAATGCTTGAGTCATTGCGTCTAATTTCTTATCCACCGTCTGCTCCAACTTGGCAATGGCATGAGAATTGTTGCTGGAAGATTGGGTGCAAGCGTTGAGCTGTTGCCGTTGTGCCTCCAACTGACTCTCTATGTAATTTAGCCGATCTTGTTGCACTATCTCCGACTGCAATCTAGATTGCTCCGACTGTGAGAGCTTCACTGCTAGTGTCGCCAGGTCCAAGGTTGAATCTTCACTGCTCGTGTTGCTTCGAGTGGATTTCGTCATTGCTGGTCGTTTCTCCTCAGATAATCGAAAACCTCCCAGATGCAATCTTTATTGCTCTGATACCAATTGTAACGACCTTAATCCGATCAAAATAGAAGAACACAAACAGAATAGAAGAAAAGAGCGAATTTTATTAATCTCTCAGTAGCGTTACAAGAAACAGTAAGAACGGTAAGGAAGAGAAGTAAAATTGCAATTGACTGATTATTGATTTCCCAATCTCATTCCATAGACTAATTCTATTTTTATAGGCGATGTCTCTAGAGGTGGAATCAATCTAATCCATGCTTCAGATCTTTCAATTGAATCTCCGTGCTTCATCTCAGCCTTCAACGTCTGTCTTGCTCCCCTATGTTTAAAGGTAATACTGTCCTCTCTATTTCTGACACTCTGGGTCCCGCTTTCCATTCACTTAATTTCCCATTAATAGAGGTGGGGTCCTTTTGCAGTGTCTGTTCTATTTTAAAAGTTCTTCCCGTTATTTGGATGATTTTGCCCGAACTCCTTTCTCCTTCTTCATCCCGTTTGACTAATTCCAAATTGGATTGGATAATTCCCAAATTGGCTCTGGGTTCTGACAAATTGAGTTGTCAATTTTATCTATTACAGGTGAAATGAGCTCTTGCTCTGTTCTATGATTAGATTGTGGTATATAGTAATATGTACCATCAGAAATTTTGACAAGTACTGGTTGATCTCATTTGGTTATTTTTCTTTTCTTTTTACAATTTTACTTATGCTTTTTCTATGGATAAACATGAAGATGTGGCACGTTAGCACCAATTAAACTTTAATATCAGTCCAATGTTCCACTCTTCTTCATTGATGGTACGTAGTCTGCCTATTTCGTCCTAGATTAAAATCTTGGGTATATTTGGAAATGGATTTCTAATGGATAATAAGGGGAACTGGTATATTTGCAATTCTTTGTTGAGTTGAAATTACCGTATCAGTACTCATGAACCATGCTTTTGATATTGTTTAATTGTAAAATTTTGGTTTCACTTCAATGCTTTGGTGATTCAGAAACCAAAAGCTCCAGTTGCTGAACCCCTTGTTGCTTGATGAGATGAGCAGTTCTGAGGATAGAAAAGCTTTAGCCACTACAAAGTTTTTCAAGAGAGAGAGAGAGAGAGAGGTCCTTGATCTGCTCATTGTATACCTCAAGAACACTAACAAAAATGCTAGAAGAAACCTTCTCTTTTCTCTCCTCATCAATCTTCTTCTTGGTGCCCTCCATTGTAAAGATTATTCCTGTACCCGTCTGTCCATATGCGAATATGCACACATTGTAAAGGTCTTTACAATAGGTGTGAACTATCGCACACTGCCAGACTGATACACGTGTGCATATTCGTGTATGGACAAACTGGTATAAGAAAGACCTTTACAGGAAAACCTCCCATATGGACCTACTCAACTCCAACCTGTCATCAAAGAAGTAATTCAAAATCGTCTCCAAGAGCACTGCAAGAGGTGGACAATGAGCAGATCAGGGCAAAAATTTTGTTCCCGGAGCTGTCGGAAACGGAGATAGCGAGAGTGCTGTAAGAGGAGGCTGTAGCAGCGGTGAACCTTGAAATAGTGCTCTCTTAATTTGAAGAGACCATAATAGTGTCCTGATAACAGTTCCTTTTTTTTGGTACCAGAAATGGCCCTGATTTGCAAATCGGGTTCGAAGCTCTGATGTGTCTTGAAGATCCATCCCATCATGCAGATTCCATCCGGGTACATAATCTGTACCAAAAAATAAAGGCATTTTTGGCCTCCATCCAGTATCATGCATTCACATTTTGGGATCTGATGCGGCCTGATATCCCAAACGCACAATGCAACATCTCAGTGCCATTGTCAATTTTATCTATTACTGGTAGCACCAATTAAATTTTAATATCAGTACAATATTTTACTCTTCATTGATGATCTGAACTCTACCTATTTCGTCCTAGATTAAAATCTTCGGTATATTTGGAAATGGGTTTCTATTGGATAATAAGGGCAACTTGTATATTTGCAATTCTTTGTTGAGTAGAAATTACTGTATCACTACTTGCACCTGAACTGTGCTTTGATATTGTTTAATTGTGAAATTTTGGTTTCAATTCTATGCTTTGTTGATTCAGAAAATTTATCTTGTTACCTCATGACAAATAAATTTAGAAAATATAAGTTTGGATTTGGTACAAGCAAGATATGAGATGTTCAAAATGCACTTGACATCTGATTTACTTGGTGGATGTACTGCTCAATGATGCAATACAAGGTCATGAATAGAGGTGAGAATGGAGAAACCGGTGGTACAGCAATTGGATACAAAGGTGGTACAGGAACCGGTAGTACAACTAAAAATTTAAGTTTGAAACTCCTTGCCACATTAGTTTTATTGTAGTTTTGTAAGTTGGGAAGTACCAGTGGATATTATTTCTTTGGTTAAAAAGATGTCAATAGAGGAGAAGAAAACGGTTAGGCAAAGAACTCTGAGAAATTGTCAAAGCACAAGGAGCTAGACTTTAAGCTCATTTTGCTTTGCCAATTTCTCAGACTTCTTTGCTAGAGAAAACTGCAACTCGTGAGATTTACAATAAGGTAAGGGTGTGTGTTTGAAGCTATGAATCATGAAGTCAGTTCTGCAAGGACCTCCTTTCAGCTAATTTTTATTGTTAGGTTTACCTGTTGGCTTTGTTTGTATTACAGAAATTTTTATTTATTTGGTTTTTGAAATTTAGGTGAACAGAACCAAAGCCCTGGAGAAGGAAATAAAGACAATAAAGGAAAAACTGGGTGATGAAAATGTATCTATTATGGCTGAAGTTATGCTAGTTGAGAAGCAAGGAAAAGGTTTGTGTGCGGTATGGACATTGCGTGTAACAGTGCAAAGTAACCGTAATACAAGAAATGAAAGAGGAAAGAATAATAAGATCTGAACTTCATATTTTATCCTATGAAGTAGGTTATTATTTTTTTTATAGGCTTTGGTTAAATATTTTACTGTTGTTGCCTGAATTCATCAGTGCAACAAGCTGAAGAGATGATAAAGCCCACTGAGAAAGAAAGAGGAGAATTTTTTATAGCTTAATAGTGTGAGGTCTCAAACTGAACTTCAATTAAAGCTTCTTGAACCTGGGGAGTGAGAGGCAGAAGCCATGGTTTCTAAGGTATGAATACTAAGATGGAAAGCTTAATCTTACTGCTTTTCATTTTGCAAATTACACCTTGTGTTTTACTTTGCAAATGAGATCCCAAGATTTTCTGTCTTTGCAATTAACACCCAATTTTGTTGTGACTTTTGCAAATGTGATACTGCAGCACAACATGAATGTCAATTAAGAAAACAATATCACTAAATTACCCCTGGTTTTTTTAACTCCACTTGGTTTTTTTTACAACTAGTTCGTATAAAATTGAAATCCAACATGGATCCACTTTACCTAATATTAGTTTTAAGTACAAGTAGAGGGAATGAAATTTTCTGAATTGTGGCGACCTCATTCTGAAATTCTCAATAATGTCAGTGAAGATAGAAAATTTGGTTATTGCCCAATACATAATATACTCAGTGGAATTTGCAGTTTCTGTACTATGTTGGTTAGGCCTGGTGGTAAAGTATATCAGACAGTACAGAAAAATCTAATCTAACTTTTGTAGACCGTTACTAATTCATGATCTGGCAAACTCATAAAAAAAGGAGGCTAGACTCGTATGGAAAGACTTGACACGACTCCTTCTCGAGTCGTGTTTAGATACTGGCACTTGTTGTTCTGTCTCTCTCTCCCTCCACAGTTTGACTATTACAAGAACAACATAGAGCCATATTTGAAAAAGGTCGAGGAGTTGGAGAAGATATCTTCTCTGGTAAACATATTGGGTGGGCACTATTGAAAAAAAAACATGCATGCAAGCCCCATTTCTGATCTGACATCTACAGCTTGATGATTGATCTGAGATTGCAGGATGAAAACTATGGAAGTCTTCATAAAAGTAAGATTTTTTTGTTTGTTTCTTATAGTTCGGTCTGCTTGAGTTGTACAACTCTGTTGCCGATGGAAGTTTGCATATTGTATTGGCCTTTTGGACCTTTTGTGAATTGTTGCAAGAAATTGAGTGCTTTGGTAAACATCTGTTGTGATTTGCTTTTTGTTTGTTTATTTGTTATCCTATTTTGCCATCTACATTATCAAAATTTGATGTGCGGAAGCGAAAATTTTAGGAGGTCATACAGAGATAACACTGGTCCTATTAACGGAGATTATGTAGCAGTATACATACGAATAAATAATAAAAAACGGGTGCTACATGTAACCATCACATATAAACTTGTACATGTGGCTTGATACAATGATAACACTGGTCCTATTAACGAAGATTATGTAGCAATACATTATACGTACCAAGAAATAATAAAAAAAAACGGGTGCTACATGTAACCATAACATATAAACTTCTATGTGTATCTTGAAGGATCTGGAGGTGGTGCTACAGGCACTTCTCCCTCCAACATCAGTACCACCTTATGCATTGTTGGTCTCATCATCGGATTCTCTTGGATGCACCATATTGCAACCCTTAGAAAAATCTCGACTCGGTTTATGTCAGCTTTGGCCTCCTCGTCTCCTTGAACCAAAAGGTCTACCCTCTCATCTGTGAAGCAGTCATAAGCCCAGTATGTCAGTATAATTTCTTCCTCATCAACTTGATCAACGTTCCTCTTGCCACACACGATTTCCATCAACATCACGCCAAAGCTGTACACATCCATTTTGGGCGTGATACCTGTGTTCTTGAACCACTCTGGTGCAAAATAACCTTTCGTGCCTCGTATGTTAGAAGTGGTTGCTCGTGTCTGGTCGACCCCCATGAGCTTTGCAAGACCAAAGTCGGAAATCCTTGGAACAAGGTTATCATCTAGCAATATATTGGCTGGTTTGATGTCACAGTGGATGATCTGAGAGCTGCATCCCTCGTGGAGGTAGCATAGGCCTCGAGCCACCCCGACTGCTATTCGGGCTCGTTTGTTCCATTCCAGCTTTGCGGTCCCAAAAATAACATTGGTTAGAGAGCCATTGCTCATGTGCTCATACACAAGCATTTTATACTGCCCTTCATTGCAAAATCCGAAAAGTTTGACTAGGTTTTTATGGCGAATTTGTCCAATTGACTGCACCTCATTTGTGAACTCCCGATCACCGTCCTTTAGCAGCCGATCAAGTTTCTTCACCGCTACTAGCACTAGATGGTCTCCCTGCTTTAGAGTCCCTTTGTAAACAATCCCGAAAGCACCCCTTCCAAGTTCTTCGGCAAATCCACTGGTGGCTTGATGGAGTTCTTTGTAGCTAAAATTCTTCATGTTCATCCCTATGGGACTCAAATCGACTTGTTTACTTTCATGAGTTCTATTACTACGCAACAAGTAGAGAGATGTAATTGTAGCGGTGATAATTATGATCAAGAGTGATGCGCCGAGCATAACTGCTCCTGCTACTACCAAATCGGTTCGATTCTTCTTGGTGGTTGAACCAGGAACAGGTTCCGATGGTTGAATCGGGGAAGTACCTCCACTTACTCGCACTTTAATCAAAGCTTTGCGCCCTTCACCTGTACCCTGCTTACCATTAGAGAGTGGCAACTTCTTCTTCCAGCAGTCACCTCCATCTTTGTAGATTGCTACAGAGCAAAAACAATCATTGAGGCAAGATCTTGTGCAATCACCTTGATCGTTTGTAAAAAAGTGCATGTAGTCACCGCCACGAGGCCAGTCTGCATCAGGCATTACCACAATTTTGAAATCTGTTGCCTCATCCGCACTACAATTATGCAATGCGAAGTCTGGCCGGCAGCCGAGGTAAGGACGGTTGGTATCAAAAAAGCTGTAACTTGGGGGACACATGCATTTCAACCGTGGGAGGATTGAGTTTGAGCTTTGAGTGCAGTATGCATTGAAGCCGCACATGCCACTCCCGACTTCAACTATCTCTCTGCAAGCATTTTCGGGCAATTCTTTCACAAACGACCAATTACCTTGGCCTGAAAAGTTCTTGTCATAAACATAGACGCGAAATACACCGTCAGGATCTAGTGTAGCATGTTGATAGTACCTATTGGCCGGATACTGAGTAATAATTAACGGGGAACTACCATCTACAAGCTTGTAAGATAGCAAGCCAGATAGGTTATACACGAGACTCATACCTGAATTGTTGTTATTATATTCCCAAAAAGGTGTATAATCTGCTACTACTGAATCGACATCCAATGGTTTTATGGAAGGCTGCACAACTAAGGATAAGGCTAGAGTACCATCTTGATTGGCTTCCAATTTGAAACGACCAGGTGAGAAATCTGAGTCAGTAAGCTTAGATTGAAGGGCCGAGGCCTTAGTTAACGATTGACCCGGCACAAGAGTATCAGTTGGGGAGGTAAAGCTCTGCCACAGAGTCGATTCGGCGCTATCATAAAGGATTAGATTACCCTGTTCAAGAAGAACCAAATGGGTGGCATCGAGGGGCCCCGTGCTCCAGATTGTTTCCGTGTTGGGACCGACCAATACTAGTTCTCCGGTTTGTGTTAGCTCGAGTTTTGACTCGGCCAGGGCTAGAACCGTGCCAGCCATATCACTTGAGTTCTTGGCGAACCAAATGATTGGTTGGGTGGTAGAGGTTTTGTTGAACCAAATTGCTAAGAGAAAAAGGGAGGAGTTAGACTCGAGTGACCGAAAGCCAAAGGCGAACTCACCGGAAGGAGATGTTAAGTAGGAGTAGGGACCAGAGGGGCTCAACGTGGGCCCACTCCTCGTGATGTTCTCGGTGTATGCTTGACCTGCCACTTTTGTTGTTAGAAAGAGATGTGCAAGTAGGAGGAAAAGGAAAATTGAGCTTTCAAACGCCATTAATTAATGAGCTTGATTAACCTCTTACTTTTTCCAATGTTCAGGTTATGTGTATTGCTAGCTCTTATGTTGGGCTAAAAGTTAAGGTAAAGAAAGGAAGTGGACGTGAGTTTGGTATGTGAACTTGGCAATTTTATTCTAGAGAAGATGAACTTAGCAATTTCGAAGGAAACACAGACACTGAAATTAAGGAGGTAGACTAGTCATAGCTTGATTGCTCCAACATTTAAGTATGTAAAGACTTGACCAATTGACCGTGTTGAATCCACAATTATAAGTAAACTACAGAAATTAAATTTCTCAATCAAATGCCCCAACATTTAAGTTTGGAAAGACTTGACCAGTTGACCGGGTTGAATCCACAATAAGTAAACTACAGAAACTAAATGTCTCAAGTCAAATATTTACTTCTGAAGGTTGAATTATTTAAAACTTGGAAGTTGAAGTTCGAGTCACATACAATTACTTAATAGGTCGTTATAGTCACAATATGTGGCGGGTCATATGAATAGACTATACTATGAGTCACAGTAACAAATCAAAAGTTCGGATTCGGTTCGGCGGAGTTAAAAATTCGTGATTCGGATTTAATTCGAGAATGATTCGGTACAACAAGAAAAGAAAAAAAAAAAGAATTCCAAAACAAACTCCTCTAAAACAGAAAAAAAAATTGGCGTTTTTTTTTAACTTTTTATCACAAATAATTTGGATATGTCAAAAAACATTTTATATGCGAATTAAACCCGCACCTTGTTACTATGCTACGAGTTCTTCGGTAATTATATTTTTTTTAGATGACATATACATCATTAAAATGTAAAATAATAATAGAGTATGATTTTTCTTGAGGAGGTTATAATGTCACTAATTTTTAGTGCTATAAAATAACACAATTTTTTTATGCATTTGTATTTTAAAATTGAAATTCAAACATCCGATCCAAACTATTTTTATTGTTCATTTTCACGGGACATGCATTTATGTAATTTTTTATAGTTTTTGAAGCTAGTTCATAAAATACTAAATTAAGATGTAAAAAAATTGAATATTCTATAATTAATCCATTACAATAAATTAAATTCTGTGTCTTGTTGTTACTTAACCTAATATAAAATTAACTTCAAATATTATAAAATTTTACGTAAACACATATATTGTGAAAATATACAAGATGGGCGATTTAAATTTGATATTAAAATTTTAAATTTTCAAATATAAATGGATTTTTTTATAGAATTTTACGACACAAAAAAATAATTATGACATTAAAAGCCTCATTTATTTCAATGCCATTAAATTTTGACTTCTAAATACCAGAATCTCTTTCTTTCATTTAGTGGACTAGTATACCTTTGGGTTTTCAATAGTTGCCGTATAATCTTAAGCGCGTCAAATCAATTCCAAAATGAAAAATTAACAACCACCCACGCGTAGAAGACTAATCTTGTACTTGCCTCATGGTATCACTTAAATTATTATATTATTTATTTATTTTTAAGTAAGAATATTGTCTTCATTCTCACCATATAAATACATTGAAAATATGAAACTTATATTAAAAAAAAACAACTTTATGAATTCTAAATAAGATCGATCCATCCGTAAATAATTAAAATAATGGGATTCTATTTTTTTCTTTTTAGAAAAAACAAACTTTTATTTACTAACTAAACTTTAACTTAATGCCTTAGTGACACAAGGCAACGTTAAAGATCAACCGTTCGGAACATGTTTTGAGATGCGTGACGTCACTCTTAATGGTAGATAAATTAGGGGACAAAATTATCTTTGAGCCATGATACTTTGCTTTTGAAATTGATAGATATTATCGAGAAGTTAATGCACACACTATTTTTTGTTTGAAATAATTTAGGAAACAAGTTCTTTATATATATAAATGGGTTACAAAGTAAGAATTTTGTTTTACTTCATGCTCATATCTTTGTTTTCAAAGACTAAATAATTGATCCGAACGCTCAACAAGATACTCATATTGAAATGTGCTTGGAAACTAAATTTTATAAAAAATTTACTATTTTTTAAAAATAGGTAGAAAAACACTGTTTTTGAATGGTTCAGAACCGTACAAAACAGTGACTTTGAAATATTTTTAAACAATAGTAAAAAATTACCAAAAATGTAAAATTTAGTCTCCAAGCACATTTCAATATGAATATCTTGTTGAGCGGTTCGGATCGACCATTTGGTCTTTGAAAACGAAGATATGAGCGTGAAGTAAAACAAGATCCTTACTCTGCAACTCACCATAGCCCATATATATAGAGAGAGAGAGAGAGAGAGAGAGAGAGAGAGTTGGGCTATGGTGCTTCATAGAATAAAACAAGCTTTCACTCTATGGCACTATATTTCCATTTTAAAAATTCAAACAACTAATCCTAACCTTTCAACATGTTATTCATATTGAAATGTGCTTGGAGACCAAATTTTACATTTTTTGGAATTTTTTACTATTTATTAAGCCACTTTGAAAATCGCAGATCCGATGGTCCAGAAATTTTAACTTTTTTCACTATTCACAGTGGATTTGCGATTTTCAAAGTAGCTTAATAAATAGTAAAAAATTTCAAAAAATGTAAAATTTGGTCTCCAAGTACATTTCAATATGGAGAATATGTTGAGCTATTCGGATCGGCTATTTGAACTTTGGAAATGAGGATATAGCGTAGATTACAAACATGTTTTACTCTATAGAGTACCATAGTCGGACTCTCTCTCTCTCTCTCTCTCTCTCTATATATATATATATATATATTAATATTATTATTATTAATTTACATGGAATTGACATCTCTCCAAACATATAACAACACATAATGGCTAGCTAAATAGAAATAATTGTGTAAATTAATTTGTTAATGTAAGAACTCGTGATAAATTAATATTAACTATATAACAGTGTGAACATCAAATATTTTGTAGATGCATTATGCATGTATGGTATATTCAATTATCTAATTAAAAGGAAATAACAAAAAATATTGAATGAAAATCAGGTGATCTTTACCTCCAACTCTACTCAAAAAAAAAAAAAAAAATCAGGTGATACTTCACAGAGAATTCATGCTTCTGTTGCCTTGGTACCTCTGGCATCTTCACTCAAAAAGTATAACTCATCACATCTTTTCCATTTCAAGGTCAGGTTCTCTATAAATAATTAAGAACCATACAAATATTTAGATCTCAATAGATATATTTATAAAGTCTGGCAGTGAATGTAAGAATTGTAGGAAACTAAACTTCTTCAAGTATATATTGTTAGGAGTTTAGTTTTCTCCAATATCTTATCTTCACTAAGCTTGATTATTTTCCTTCCATTATATTATTTTCTTTGTTGTTATTTTAATTCTTATTGAAAAGATTTTTGGGTTTTGAAATTGAGAATCATAGAAAATCAATCCACTGTTTTTTTAGGAAAAAAAATGGTTTGATTTTCTCTAATATCTTATTTTCAATTGCTCAATTGTTGAATTCTCTTAATATTAAGTGATCATTTTTAGCCAATTGTTGTGTATGTTGAATGTTGATTTCAATCTTTCTTTTTGATAAAAATGGGTAAGTTTCACCAATTTCATCAAAAATGAAACCATTCAACACCAAAACTAGTACCAAATTGCTGGTACATAGCTTCTGAAAATGTACATAAGCCATAACATCCAAAAATTCAGTAAAGCAACAACTGTATGTTGATTTCAATTATTTCATATATTAGCCAGTGTAAATCTTATTAAAGAGGGTTTTTTTTTTCATTTTTTTTTTGCTCCAATTTTTTCCTGTATGCTTTCTCTGAATAAAGATTTTTGAGGTTGCTACTAATAGTCATTCAATAGATTTGTATGAATGAATACAAATGTGAACAATTTCAATAACTATTCATTTAAAAATTGATGACTCTATATTAGTTATTATAAATCAGTATATTTTTCAGAAGTTTACTATATCAGGTAGCAATTTGTCTTGGTACAATCTATGTTGTGATTCTCAATATCAGAGTCAAAATAGGTACAATACATATAAGTTTATAGACTTCTTTGAAAAATTCCAATTTTAAAAAAAAAATTGATAGATTCATCTAATCAAAATTCTCGATTTAAATAAAATTATCCCAATTGATGCCGAGAATAAACCGCATAATTGTATTTGCACAATACCTATTCATCTACTAAAAATTACAGTTCTCCGATTTTCAATTGAAATTGTTCATCTTAAAATTAAAATTTCTAATTGCAAAAATTAACACAATACTTAAAATTTCAAAACTTACTTTGACTCCACCATGTTCTCCTCCTATCTAAAGATCGAAAGATCAGTGACAACCATATGCGGGAGAGAGACAATGATACCACTTTAGATGGGGATGTGAGAGAGGAGATACTAAAGCAGGAGCTTTGGAGTTTTTTTTGGTGCTAAGTGATGGCAAGGAGAAAGGAGAAGAATATTAGGTTGTGTTTCATAGAGGGGGAGAACTACTTCATTAAAGAAAAGGAAGAGAAACTCCACACATTCGAGGTTTGCCCACGGCCGCTTACCTGCTCCAAAAAGATAATCATAGAGAGAAAGGAAGGAATGCAGATACTGTAGTGAGGGAAATGCTGGAGAATGCTTTGTACAAAAGTTTCGAACTTTGTACCCTTCGATTTGGGGTGTAGATTTTATTGTAGCGAAATAATCCGCGTGGCTGCTCATTTCTTTCTCTTCTTTCCCCTTCCTCTCTATACTAATTTTACAGAGCACAGCCTTAGTGTTCAATTTTTATATGAACTTATATGAGTCTGCATCGTCTCAATTAACTCAAATGAGTTAATACATTTTGTTCGTCTTATATATTTTAAACGGAGTTAATTCATCATTCACCTATAAAGTATGAGTCTTTTAATATTAGTGCCGATTTGATAGATACGGATCAATAATTGATCGGACTGTATAGATGCATTAACTTAAAAGATTATTTTTTAAAATTAATTTAGAGGATGCGAATTCTAACTTATTTATATTGTGTTTAGAGTAGTAGTGTTTTAATTATTATTATTTTATTATTTTGAATATGTATGATATATCTAAAAAAATTACTGGTAAATTCATGAGTTTTTATAATTTTAAAGATAAATATGATATTACAAATTTTTGAGAGTGAAATATGTGATATTGAAGTTTTTCAGGGATACACAAAATTTCCTCTCGGGCACACCTGAGATGCAATTTAAATAAACAAACGATCCAAATTAAATTTAGCCATATCAAACTTAATTCAGTGTCTGTAAAAACTATAGAGAGTCCGCTTTGAGATTCATTCCAACTTAAAAGAACGAGCCAAATTTCCTTATTGCACCTCAGGTATTTGGGGAATTCAACTTCACTTGCTTGTGACTCGAACGAGCCAACTCATTGCCACACCTATTTACAAATTTTTGAGAGTGAAATATGTAATATTGAAGTTTTTCAGGAATACACAGAAATTCCCTCTTAGGCGCCTGAGGTGCAATTTAAATAAACGGACGGTCCAGATTAGTTTCAGCTAGACCAAACTTAATTCAGTGTTTGTAAAAACTAAAAACTACAGGGAGTCCGCTTTGAGATTCGTTCCAAGCTAAAAGAGCGGGCCATATTTACTTATTGCACGTTAGGTACCTGGGGGATCCGAATTCGCTCCCTCCGCCGTCCACAGCAATGCAATTCTAAGAGTGCGTATCATCTGAGATATCTCAATTTTTGCGTGACCGACGTGTCCGTTGCCTATTCGGAGATAGCGCAGGGGCTATTGTTTTTACTTTGAGATTCGTAGACATCATATTTGAACGGTTTAGATTTTCTATAAAAACCACGCAAAAATTGAGATATCTCAGAGGAAGCGAATTCAATATGCAATGCAATGCGGTTTATAGGGTTTAAGGAACTTTCAACCTCTCTTTGTTTTCGTTATTTCCCAGCCTGCCTCCCTCGCGCTCTCTCTCTTTAAATCAACCGCCACCGATGGAAGGAGAAATGATAATCGCATCGTCTCCGGTGGATACAGGCGTTAACAGTTGGAGTCTAAATTCAGGAACCAAACTACTAAATTACAAGGTGTGTTCGTCGCCTCGTCATGGCCTTACTTCAGTCGGGTCCCGCTTCATCGCTTCTTCTCAAATTCCTGCCTCTCGGTCGGCATCCACTGCTCCAATTTACTTCTGGTCCTGGGACAAGGCATGCTTCTACGATTGTCAATTTCCTTTTTCTTTTTGTTTTTCTTGGGTATTTGATGAATTACACTCGAAAATCTCACAAAATACACTGGTTGCAAATAAACATGTGAGATAGTTATTTGTTGTGCTCCACTTAATCAAGGTTAAGTGAAGTAATATAATTGAACCTTACCAAATTCAATTGAATTTCTGGACCGACCTTCATTTTTCTTCTTTCCATGTGACTAGATTCAGTTGAGTTTGAGCTAGTGAAAGAAAATTATTAGCAATAATAGTGTCGGTCAAACTGTTTCTGAATCATGGAGAAAAGCTTCTGCACAAATTGTGGGTTATTTTTTTTATGAAGTTTTAAGATGAAGTTACAAATCACAAGTTAATTTGGACTTATTTAGTCAAGGATTACATAATTTCAGCCACAATTTGGGGTGAAGAGCTTCCCAGCTGAACCAATTGGGCCTCTTACTGCAAACACTGAAGGTACCTATTTAATAGGAGGTGGTTCTTCTGGATCTATTTACCTTTGGGAGGTAACTCTAGTTTTTCTTTCTTTTTCATCAAATATTTAAGTTCTTTTAGAGTACTTTCAATAGTCATATACTAAGTGACAAAGTTCTATACTGGTACAAACAAATAGTACCCACTTATATGAGCGTACTGGATACGCCGCACCATATCTGACTACCAGAGTAACATATTACTGAGCTACCACATCTGTGCTTTTCTCCTTTTACATGAATTTTTGTTTTGTTTTAGTGTTTTATTTTAGTGAAGTTATTGCAGTTCATTTGGCTCTTATTTTCAGAGCTCTAATTTAAACTTGTATTGTATATCTAGAGGTGATTCAGGCATTTATGTTAAAAAATTATTTGATGCTAATTTTCTTTTGGTCCTTTACTGTAGGTAGCAAGTGGAAAGCTGTTGAACAAATGGCATGCACATTACCGATCAGTGACCTGTCTTGCACTTTCAGATGACGAGTCCCTATTGATATCTGGATCAGATGATGGATGTGTCAGGGTTTGGAACCTAATTATGTATGTATAATTGCATATAAATTATTATCATTATTTCTCACACTTGCGATATACATGATGGGCATGGTTAATTTGTTAGATTGTTTTTTAAGTCTATTCTAAATTCCTTCAACCAGAGATAGCTCAAGTCATGTATGTGTTCACCAAAAAGATGAACATTTCTTTTCAAATGATCAAGAGATATTAGAAAGGCCGTTGGATATTTAATAGGACTTTTACTTGTTTTTGGTATAGGTAATATTTTTCTTTTGGTTAATAACTTTTTTTGTCATGATTTTAAACCTTGGAAATAGGATATTTGATGCATTGAAGGCTCAGTCAGGCTTATCATACTTGTATAGCTGGACTGAACATGCTTTACGTGTTACTGACATAGTCGTGGGCCGTGGTTTGTCTAATTCTATCATCATTTCTTCATCTGAAGATCGTACTTGTAAGGTGCAGTTCATTTGCTGATATAAAATTTTCTTTTTGGGGATGCATGTCAAATTAGATTTTAAGGCAGCTTTTGAGGCCCGAATGCTAGTACTGGCTAAAGGTCAGTGTGGCCAGGTATACTTGTCACAAAATGGCTTTTGGTAGAATACCATTTTCACCCAGGATTTGCATGCATCTGCACAGGTGGTATGGTAACAGCTGAACAAATTCATTTTTATGAAGCAACAATGACGCTTAAATGCTATGTCCTCATCCAAAATAAAATTTGATGTTAGAATAAGTAGTTACTGGTTGTTATTGTATCAGTTTGATCTGTGCTTGTGTACCTGTAGAAGCCCTGCTGGTATGTGATGCCTGTTGGTTCACCACCATACTTTGCTGCCTATTCCTTTCTCATGTCCACAGGTTTGATCTGGTTGTTATTTTACCAGTTTGGTCTGTGCTTTTGTACGTGTAGAAACCCTGGTGGTAGTTGATAGCCACTGGTTTACCACCATGTTTGCTACCTGTTGCTCTCTCATGTCCAAAATTTTTGACAGATCGACTAAAATTGATGGTTACAGATATTTAGCTTGTCAGAGGGTAAAATTCTGAGGAGCATCCCACTTGATAGTGTAGCAGATGCTCTTGCAATTGATCCAGGGGAACATAGGTTCTATGCCGGCTGCAGGGATGGCAAAATTTACATTAAATCCCTGAATGCTGAAAACAACCCCATGATAGGCATACTATTCGATCACAGGTTCTTGTCTTCTTTTCATCCTCAGCAATTTAGTCTAAAGTTAGAACTTTTAAGTCCCACATGTAGAATTTTCCTGTATTTTATTCATTTATTTTTGGCAGTTCTGGGCGTGTCTTTTAGGAACTTATCTTCTGTTGGAGCTTTAGGGATCCAATATTAGTTCAGTATTTTATTTGTGAGCCTATGATTGTATCCAAACTTCAGGATGCCTGATAAACATATGCATGATTCACACGGGGTTAGAGGTTAGTTTATCTGAAGGATATAATCATGGAAAGATAGTGATTATCCTGCCAATTTGTTCATGTGGTAGTTTTTTTTTTTCCATGGATTTGTTTTGAACAAGGTTAGGGTCATCATCAGAAATATTATATGCTGATCCCTGAAAGATACAGTGGGCCAGTGGCCCAACACAATGTACTGCCTGATCCACCTAAACCATCCCAACCTAAAGATTCGACAGATTTCCATGACCTGAGCCTGACTTTCTAACTTGATCAGACTGTAACCCAACTAGCCTAACCTACAATCACATCTGACCGAGATCCATCCCAACCCAAATTCAATCAACCTTGCATCCATGTGGATGCATAAATACAAAATTGACATGACCCAGCACTTGTCACCTCTATGTGTTACTTGGCTTCAGCACTTCAGTTAATGTACATCCATGATTTGTTTTCTAATTTTCTACAATGTAGTGTGGCTGTAACAAGCATAGCGTGTCGGGATGGAACAACACTAGTATCAGGATCAGAGGATGGCATAATTCGAATTTGGGATATTATGACCCAGCATGTGGTACGCGTGCTAAAACACGCCAAAGGTTCTGACACAGACTATCTACTGTATCACATTTTATTCCTTAAATTTTTTGTTTAAGAAATGCCAGTTCTTTGTCCTTATATGATGTAGTGTCCTGGTATTAACATGCTTAATGCTTATATGTCCCACCTCTTAACATTATTACAGGTCAGAAGCTGCTAATCAGGTCTTACCAATACAAAGTTTCTGTTCATGTCCAAGATTGCATTGAACAATAATTTCTCATTAGCAAATTTGTAGAAATGTTAGTCATAAAGAATAAATCAATCAATCAAGTCAATGACTCAACAAACAGGGACTTAAAAAAGGCATTACTATTTAGTAGACATAAGCTAACCCCATATTTTCCACTTTAACCCTTTCTTTGTCTGCGTATTTCTTGCAGCTCCTATTAGCAATGTACTACTAGTTAAGCCAACCAGGCATGGTACTAATTTAGCACATCAACCGCCTCTAAGCAAGTATGTAGATTCGTCAGAAGGTGATTTGGGAAGAAATATTGTAATTTTGCCCCAACCTTGTTGGAAGCCCAATTATTTAAGCTCTGGTTTGATGCGTCGTCAACTAAAAGAGCTTCAGGTAACATTCTTGTTGTTTTGGATCTTCTTGCTTAAATTTTAGTACATACAAAATTATTTTAATTTGCATTATATGCTATTAATTTACTGCAGGAGAACAATTCTTCTGCTGTGGCTGAAATGGAGGTAGAGAGACTGCGCATAGAAAACAAAAAGTTGGTGGAAATGGCAGAGAAGTGGAAGAAACTGTGCCAAGATCAGCAGAGCTTTTATGTGAAAGAGCTCCTAGATCACACCGAGCCATAAGCAAAACAAAACAAAAATAATAGGAAGATGTTTAACATTTTTTTCTCAAAATTATATCTCAATTTTCTCCCATTATTTAGTCATGTGTTTAGATCTCTTTTTAAATGCACTGGGCATTTATGTGCTGTTCACTTGCATTTTCTATCTGGATTTCAAATTTTGTTGTCTCAATTTTATCAAAAATTATCCCTGCTCACTGAGGTCAACATTGCTGATGTGCCATCTAAAACATGCAATATTGAGGGCACGTAAAAATTTGAATTGACAAGTTTCCTGGAAAGACTCGAGAAGCACTATTCAATCATGCAGATGCATAGTTACATATTCCCCCTATTTGAAAAAATACATGCGGGTTATACTTCACATTTGTGCTGTTGCCACTATGTTGTGGTGGGATAATTCTCAAGTGAGCGTGTGTGTTCACGTAAAATAATATATCTTAATGCCAACTTATCCACTAGCATCACGTTTTATGCCTTGCTTTAGAAGTGGAGCTTGAACTTTCTTCATAAAGATCAGATAATAGCAAAAAAAATCGGACATTTGAGTTATATATATGCTGAATAAAGGGTTCAATGTCGGATTGGTGGTGATGTAAAAGAAATATTAACTATAAGCTCTTTATCTAGTCAATAATTGCTCATTTCGTTCTCAACTTCCCATAGAATAATTCGTACTTTATAAAAGAATCGTAATATAATCAAGAGTAAAGAAGGAACGGGCAACCAACTAGCTTGTTTGCGTAATGAGTCGGTAAACCAAAATTGGGATGGCAATTTTAATATTTTATTCTACACTCAACATGGTTTGGTAACACCTATTTAGCTTTAGGCATGTGTCTCTGTCCAACAGAACCGAATCTGGATTCTGGAAATTTATGCCTCTAAAATAACTGACACGTGGGTTCGGAGTGTGTCCAAAGCAAAACTATATCCAATATTAAAATGTCAAAATTATTTCCAGATTCACGAGAAAACTCACGTGTCGGTGACTTTAGGGACAATAATTTAAGACTGTGCTCCAGAAAACGTGCGCGGAGAGGAAGGGGAAGGAACGGAGAGGAAGGTGATCACCGATCGTTCACCCTTGAACAGTGTTTCTTACACCCCGATTGGGAGTAACAAAATTCAGCAAATTACACAACGCGTTCATCTCCGAACAGTGTCAGTTTCCTTCCGTTCCCCTCCGCTCCCTCGTCGCTTTTCCGCTTCTGGAGCTGGTGATGAAAACCAGGAAACCACGGTCTGGTCGGTTCTTCACCTCCTCTCCCTTTCCTTTCCTTTAATGAAGACTGTTTTCCCTCTATTGGAGCACAGCCTAAAGGGCAAGTGATCCGGTTCCTGTCAGACCCAACTCCAAATCAGAGGCCCAGTCACAAATTAATTCTGGTCTGACAAAAGTCGACCCATACGATGTGTGCATAAAATTAGTTACATGATTAAATTTTGATATATTATCAATTAAAAAACATTGTTATGCGCGCGTGTTTGTTAAATTCGGAGGAACTAATTCACTTGAATTTAAAAGTTGTTAACCTATTTAATTTTGAGCCAGAAATAAAGCCCAACACAAGCGGCCCATAGTCCGAAATGTTGGTCGAATTATCATACTTCCTTTCTGCTGTTTTCATTTTCTTCTCTCTCTCTCTCTTTTGGGCTTTTTTTGAGTTGAAATGTTGGTCGAATTATCATACTTTCTTTCTACTTCTGCGGTTTTTTTTTTTTTCTATTATCATTCACTTTTTATGGACTATTAGCATGAGGGGCAGATCTAAGTGTATGTCAGGGGTTGCTAAGTCACTCTATGATTTTAAAATTATTAATTATGTATATTAAAATTTAATTTAATTGTTTAGCTTTTTGAACTTTTATATAGTCTAGACCCCTCATAAAATAACAAATATGTGCTTGTAGTCTATTGGTTTGAGTTCTAGTTGGTATGTGGAAGGTCATGGACTCATGGGTTCAATTCCTACTAACTACAATATTTTTGTCTTTTTCATATATTACATTTTATAGATTAGTCTCCCCTATTCAAGTTTTCTAACTCCGCCCCTAATTAGCATATTACTTTATTATGACTACCAAATAGAAAGAACTCGTACGATGACTGACTATAGGGGTGAAAACGGAGCAAATACGGAACTGATAGTGCTAAAAACATATTCATTTTTTTTTCGGTTACGGATACGAATTGGATCGGATATTTATTAAAATAATATAAAAAATATTAAAATATACTAAAGTTCATAATATTTATCTAATTATAATGGTGAAGAATATGATTTTTTATAACATATATATTAAAATATATGTTATATGTCTACTTTTCAGATACGGATAATTGAAACGTAAAACCATATCAATATCCCTATCTACACAGACATTCGGATATCGGATATCCACATAATTTTTTTAATACGGATCAAATATAAATCGGATATTATTTATACCGTTTGCACCCCTAATGGTAACTCAGCAAAGTATCTAATCTACCCGATAACCCAAGATGAGGGTATTGAGGCTGTACCATGTTGTATTTCGGTGTATAGTGTTT
Organism: Carex arenaria; assembly: GCA_964058825.1. NCBI lineage: Eukaryota > Viridiplantae > Streptophyta > Magnoliopsida > Poales > Cyperaceae > Carex > Carex arenaria. The sequence continues at coordinate 52,440 of CAXKVW010000194.1, forward strand.
TGATCAGTGTTATAAAAAACAGTGTTAACGGTCAATTAAACGGTCGTTTAATCGGAAACGGCGGCCAAACCGTTACGAATACGCTTAACAGATGCCTGTTTGCGGATAAAAATGATTAATCGGACGTCCGTCCGACGACCGCATACCGTTATTTACAACATTGGTTTTGACATTTTCAGAACAAGACCATATCATGCCAACACATCGAAATTTTTAGATGTACCGCACCGTACTGTGTCACACAGTACCGGAGAAAAACACAACACGGTTTGATACCATGTGCTTCAACGTGCCGTGCTAGTACTTAGACATACCGTGCCTGTTTTTCTTTTTCTTTTTCTTTTTTAGATCTTGGTAATTTGATACTTTAAAAATGTGTGCTAATTAGGGGTGAAAATGGTATGAATAATATCCTATCAATATTCGAAAAATTAGATGTGGATATCTGATATCCGAATATCCGTGTGGATATAGATACCGATATGGTTTTACATTTCAGTTATCTGTATCTGAATAGTAGATATATATTAATATATATTATGAATAAATATTGTTATTCACCATTATAATTAGATAAATATTACGAATTTTAGTATTTTTTTAATATTTCTTATATTATTTTAATAAATATCCAATCCGTTCTGTATCCATATTCAAAAAATTAAAAAGGGATGTAGATATGATTTTACCTCTATCCGCTCCGTATCCGTCATGTTTTCACCTCTAGTGCTAGTGTTCAAAAATCAGAAATAAAATCTAAAAAATTAGAAATAAATTAAAGTGTATTTATGTTTTTGGTAATTTATGTTTTGTTATTACATGAGAAAATATTTTGAAAGACCAAAAAATTGAAAAAAGAAACGTGTTGTGCAGTACTTGTATCTAAACATATCGTACTAGTACTTAAATGTGTCGTGTCGTGTCTGTGTCTAAACGTGTCATGTTTAAACGTACCGGTTTAAAAACATTAGAACACAACACCACTAAAAAACACAGTACAAATATGTTTTGGCACGGAATATCTAAAAGGACGTACCGTATCGTACCATGTCCTTAACCGTGCATACCAACACACTGTGCTTTTGCAATACAATATCCAGGCTTCAGCCATGGAAATGACAATGAAGGGAGATGTGAGCATTAGGCTTCAAAAACATCCAAAAACAAACAAAACAAAGCATGTCGGTCCAAACCTTCCTATTAATTGATCAGCCAGTCGACCCGTTAGATCTCGACATTACCAAAAACTTGTCGGTTTTGATTTGCACATATATATTTTAATTGATTAAGCCTCCTTAAAAAAAAATTAAGTAAAGATGGGAGCTCAAACTACCAATCTTCTTAAAATTTAATCTACTTCTTTTAAGTTCTTTAGCAACTTAATTTTGTCGAGCATTAGTTTCTTAGCACGAATTAAGATCACCTTCTTTAGTCTTTTTTTGTCCGGACCTTAAGACACATCTACTCCTTTCTTTAGCTTCTTTAGATTTCATTCACTAATTAAGACAACCAAACATTAATTTCTTAACGCTTCTTAAGCTCTTAATCCTCTGTTCTTAATCCCTTGTTTCCGAACAAACTCAGATAGTCAGCAAGTCAGCTCCAACCCAACAAACTGGTCAAGAAACAGTAACCCAAAATAGTAAAATATACCCCCATCGTATAATGAATTCACATCCTCTCTCTTTACTGCACGAAATCTTTTACAATTATTGAATCTGGACCATTCATTTTAACTTGGCACGAATCTCAAAGCCCAATAATACTGCCTCCTATTTCTCCCGATTCTCAAACTGACTGAGATTTAATATCAAACCGTAAAGTGATGCACATTCTATGTAGTAATAGAGAGGATACGGAACCATCGTATAATTATGTGATTGTCTTGACCATGTCGGATCTGGATTAACAATTACAAGTTCTTCCCAATTCATTAGCCAGGAACAAAGAGGTTACATGCTAAAAACCATATATAACTCTCTTTCCACCCCCCATACAAATCAATACTAATTTCCCATCCCATTCATTTTTCTCCCTTTCTTCGAACTTGATATACCGAAAATTTTGCATTTAATTTGCCTTGTTATTGCTAAATACCATCCATCCATCTCCCCTGTTAGGCAATTCTTGTTCATTTTTGTCTCTTACTTGTACAGCAACACAGAAAACCACAAAAGAAAATGTTGTACAAAAAGCTAACTCTCTTTTTTTAAAGCGTTCTTTTTGTCCTCCTTTCTCTATTGACCTCAAATGAAACGGGCCCACTTCTCTGTCGGTGATGGAATCCATTTCCTTGGGCTTGATTAGATTTTTTGGGGTTTTCTTGCATCTCATCTACCTCCTCCACTTCATCTTGTTCGTTCCATTCTTCTGCCATTCTCTGCTGGTAGTACTTGAATGCCACCACTAGCATGAACACTGCTCACAGAGACAATTTACAAGCCCATTGAGTTATATTTAAATTAGGGATCTGTTAAAAAAAGAGAGAACCTTTCTAGTTGTCATGTCATATTATGAAGAAAAACTATATATAATTAAATGACCAATTTAGATATAAATTTTACTTCAGCAGCATTTTTTTAACCCGATGTATCTCCATTGACTTGCATTGTTACACAATTCCTTTTTTTTTTCTTTCCTTTTTGGGTGCATCATTAGTAATCCTCATGGATTTATTAATTTAAGAAAATTGCAATGAGTTAATAACACTAGCCAGGAAACTTCATATTTGGAATCTCAGCTATTGAACCCAATATATGTTTTTTCACCACTTGTGGTATTAGAAACTGGGACTTCCACTTCAAGGCATTAACCATGCTCGGATATTTATTAATTAATCTTAATTAAACAGTAAAAAACTAGAGATTTAAGCAATGTATTACCAGCCCAAACACGAGCGGTGGTAGAAGAAATGTTCCAAAAGAGCGTGAAAAGTGCTGCAGCAACAGCTTTCTTATGCGTACAAGCCTCCCATCCATCTCTAAACCTTTCAACCCAGAACTTACCTGAATGTGTACAGATTAATCAATTTATGTTTATAGAAAAATAATAAAGAACTTGCAGAACTTAATGAAAAATTGTAGTTTCCCATGAAATCTCATGACAAAAAATAAAGGGAACCAAATCTCCTGCGCCCAAGGGGGCAGGAAATTCCTGCACACAGGGTCTCATGCTTGCTTCAATCTGAACAATCATATTTAAAGTATTGGTTGTCTTTTTAAAATTCAAATATTTTACATTCTTTAATTATAACCGTTCAGATTAAAACAAACATGAAATGTACGAATGGATGGACCCTGCAGGAATTTCTTTGCCACATAGAGCAGGTGATTTGGTTCCAAAATAAAGCATCTTCATTGCACAAATATTAAATAGATTATAGTTTAAAAATTCCTAGTTTTTGCAGCTATGTACAGTGAATATCAACTTTCTTTACTTTTATTCTGGAATGGATTAGGATTAGAATGATGCATTGGGATGTGAGTAAGCTTTTGGTGAAGCGCAAAGCCTATCTAATTCTTGGCTTGCTTATAATTTACTACAAGCCTAGTGCACGTGGTAAAGGCAAAAAGGAATCAGTCCTTGAGCATCTGTCAATTCTGCCTTCAGTCTACCTTTGTATTTTTACCTGGAATTTACCCTTTATCTAACCTATTTATTTACTGGGCGATCTGGCACCACATGACTGAACAGAAAGTTTAGAGGTTGGTAGCTTTGGTAGGTGAGCCAAGGAAATAAAAATTATTGCCAACAAATCTCAAAAGAATTGAAAGCTGGAACTGCTCAATATGTTAAGGAAAAGATAGTCTAGATAATTTTTTTTTCTAATCTATGGAGCTGAATAGCTGATGTCTAAGTTGGATTAAAAAGTTAATTTATGATGATTTAATTTGCCAACCACTTTTCACAGCTGAAATTTATCTGGATACATTAGAAGTAATTTAATACACTCCCGAGCCTTCTCCATTTATTCAAAAATATATATATAAAATCCATTTTTCTTTCAAAATTAACTGAATTGGTAACATTAATCCATTGAAAAGCAAATATGAGTTGAAAAACAAATGTTATTTCATGTCAAAAAAAATTCAGAATGTTACAAACTGCAGATAGGCCGACAAAAAATTTCTGCAATTTTAAACTACCGCAAACATTGTAAGCAGAAAAAAAAACGTCTATCATTTATTCTTTTATTTTTTACCATTTAATTAAATTAGTCCATGTAGTCTGATTCCAGTCAATGAAAAGGATATGTCTTTATCTAGAAGGGTAGATTAGTTTTGAATTACTTCAAAAAAAAAATAACATAAGAGAAATGATAAGAAATTTACCATATCTTGCAAGGTGGGTGGAATAAGAGGAGCATATTTTGGGGATGGTGAAGATGCCAAAGAACACTGCATTAATTGACAAATTATAAAGTCAAGTGTTCAAGTCCTCTCTGCAACCCAATTTAGTATGCACCAGAGTTTTGTTTTGTCTACTGATACTAAATATAAGAAATATAAATAGTATAGTAGCCAATTTGGAATGTAACATAGAAAGCAGAGAATTTTCTTTTGAAAGACAGTACCTAGTTTTGCCAGAGTCCAGATATTCAAAAAGCTTCCACACCTAGCCATTGCAAAGAGTAGTAACGCCAACTGACATTTAAAAATAAATTCTCTATTTATTAGTATATCAATCTTCTTTTCTTTCCAAGAAATAAGAATAATTTTTAGTTTTTCTTTTAATATTTAGAATAAGTTTCTTAATTTGTTTCATTCTGTGTAACAGTTTGCTTTGCACTTCAATGTAGTTCTCCAAATTACTAGTCTTAGTTAACATGTAAATAGAACTAGTTTAATAGATAAGTATTGATAGATTGACATTTATTATATACATATAAAATACTCAAAAAAACTAATTTGATTTATACAGGTAGTTATAAGTTACAGTGCAATTAGCATTATATAACATATAGATATTAACATTGACAAGAATTCTAATTTAGTTGAGAAAAGAAACAATTATTAGGTCAATAAATCTATAATTTGAAGGTTGACTGATTATTATGTATATATATGGACAAAAATTAGTTGAAAAATATTTTAGACCACATGAGATGCCATAATTTGTTACAATGGAATAAAAAATATTCCACATGTGAGAAGTAATCATCACAAGGCACAGTTTTTTATTGCACCAACAGATCCAACAATACAAAGTTTTGAGAAAGCTTCAGGCAACTGCAAATGACAATGCTAAGAAACTAACACAATTCCTTTTTTTTCTAATTTGGGGAGGTTGGGGCTTGAATGACACCTAAATATAAAAGAGAGCTGGGCTGACAATTTAATCCAAGTTAAGTGCTTCAGAAAAAACATTTTCAATTCTTTTTATGCAAAATTATTTATTTTGGAAAGAATTTATTATATTGAAATACTTTTTTTTTTTTCAATTTACCTTCATAGTAGTAGCAGGGTCCCCAGAGAAGAGCCCTCTGAGCCTTAAAAGAGCCTCATTTATGTAGGGTAATAGAAGCCTTAAAAGCCAAATGGCTTCCTCTTCTCCAACTAAAATGTATCCCGGGTCACTTCCTTCATCCGCTTCAATATTTGCACCTCTGTACAAAAGTAATATTATAACATACATATCACATATTAATAAATTGGTATATTCTCATTTCGTCCTAGTAAATTTCAAATGGCCTGTTCATTTGAGTTCAAATCTGAAAGTGGCATCAAGTTAAAGATAGCACATTTTTTTATAAGAATACGTACCTTTGAAGGATTGTCTTGTAGGTGAAAATAAGGCCCAGATATGTCAGACCCATGTAGGAAATTGCTGCAACAAAACTGCAACAAAAGATGAGGGAGGAAAAAAGAAAAAAAGAAAAAAAGAAAAAAGAGGAAGTTATAATTTATAAAAAGAGTGATACTAAATATCCAGAAAAGCTGGTACAAAGAACATTCTGACAGCTTTTATTCAGAATAGGATGCTCTTTCCTCCAATGGAGGGAACATAAAAGAAAAAGAAACTTAAGCAGAGATTATCACTATATGGAAGAGGTCTCCAGTAGTTGTTTATTATAGAGAAAATCCCATTATTTTTTAAATAAGAAAAATGAAGAAGCATGATCATGTTATCTTACCTGAAATTGAAATCTTTGGCATAGGAAGAGGAGACGAGCATGAAAGTGCCCAAACCAAACACAAATGCCGATTTTGATACATCCCTCCACATTACCAAATCCACTGCACATTGAATAATTCATAGATAATCTCCGAAAAAGAAGGAAATAAAAAGACCATTATACTAAAAAATAGTTTTACCAGAAAGATTAAGAAAATACTAACCCATATTCTGCATCCTGTTGTAATTTCTATATGTGGCATGGTGCGCCTCCTCGTATGGTACTTCAACTACCAACAAAATTAAATGTTTTCAAATTTTCACCAAGTTAATAAAGTTAATATTATTCGAATTTGGAAGTGACATACCATGAATTGGTTTCCTCGGTTCTGACTGAAATGCACTGCGATGATTAATTACCAGTGTAACCTTCTTTTCTGAATGTTATTCAAAAGTTCAAAATAAGCAAACATTACAACAGAACCTGAAGAGTACTTGAAAAACTAGTAGTTGCACACCTGTAGGTTTTATGGGAGTTAGTTTAACAGGCTCAGGATTAATTGAGCGGCTTTCGCTCAAGGAAGACAGTTTTTTCTCTAGTAAAACCAAAAGGAAACAAAATAAAATAAAAGGCATTAGTTCAGGAAATGACAAATTAATAATGACTAAAAATTTTCAATCAGTCATAAGAAAAAAAAAATTTACCTAGTGATGCTTTTGGTGATGGTTCTGGTTTTACTGAACGATCGTTTGCTGCAATGGGCTTTTTTTCTAGTGAAGTTGACAACAAGCATTTATTAAATTAAACATTGAAAAAACAAAACAATTTGATCGAACATATATAATGTGCTTTCAGTAGTTAAATTCACCTGGAGAAGGTTTTGTAGGCTCTAAATGAAATACATCATTTTTTCTCACTGGACCTGTTTTCTTCTCTGCTGTAAATCAAATACAAATTTGATCAGTACCAAAAAATAAGAAATCAATAGATTGTGAATTAGAAAAAAAAAATAACAAAAACAAACAAACCTGGAGGAGATTTTATGGTCTCTTGACTCACTTCCCTGGTCTCTACTACTTAATTCAGAAAATAAATATATAATATTAAAAAAAATGATAAAGAAAAATCATAATCTTAATTCAGAAAATTGAACTGAATTACCCTGTGAAGGGGTTGCTTGATACCGATTCATTGCCAGAACATCGACATCCGGAACAAATGTTTCCTCTAATGCATATGTAAAATACAAAAATAAATATCTTGCTTGTCCAAATTTAACTAGAATAAACACAAACTTAGCTAACACATACCTTGAATCGGTGTATCATTTTCTACATCCATTTCCTCTTGATCTATCTCCTGTGCAATCACAGATACATTTTCTTCTTTACTAGTTTCTACCATATCCAATTCATGAATCACATTAACACTCTTCTCTTTCTGCATTTCCTGATCAATTTGCTTCTCCACCTCCATTTCTTCCCCCTCCACTTGCTCTCCATTCCCAATTGCTACGACCTCCTTTACCCTACCCGCAATTTCCTTTGGATTCTCACTAGAAATTCGTTGAGCATTTGAGATCTCTGATTGAGACTTTCTCAATTGAGCTGAATTAATCGCAGCCGTTGATTTCCAGCTCTTTCGCTTCTTTCCTTCAGCATTACTTTCGCTTTGATTTCTCCTCAATTTTCTATAAACCCTCAACCCCTCTTCATCGTCTCTGTTTTCGCTTACATTGAAGACCTTAATTCCCCCTTTCCCCTCGTCCATCTTGATTCGCGTCTCCCAAATTGAACTAGATTGAGCGCCATTTCTGGCAATAACGCCTTTCCTTCTAGGAGTAGTGGTGGTGCTACTACTCATATCTCTATCTCTATCTCTGTCTCTCTCTCTAGACTACTCTGTTTTTACACTGCTTTGGTGATGCAAACGCAATAAGTGGAGGGAGATGGATTGCCTTGCAATTCTACTGTTCACTGTGTATGTTTTCTCTTTAACTTTCTCTGTTTCTTTGGCTTCCTTTCTTTTAGCAAAGGTTATACCAATGGGAGAAAAGAGAGGAATTGGTGGGGTTGAAGCATTCGGTGAGAAAGCTAAGAGAGAGATTAGATTTGTGTTGGTATTACTGCTCTCTTTTGTTTTCTCTTTTTATTAATGAACAAAAGGAGCAGGGGGCAGTGCACTGGGCAGTGACGTACTGTAGCAGAGATCTGGGACCTATCCCCTCTGGTGCCTGAGGTACAATTTAAATGAACGGACGGTAGAGATTAATCCCATCCGGGTCAAACTCAATCTGATACCAGTAGAAACCATGGTGTACGGTTTGAGATTTGTGCCTGTTTAAAATAACGGTCCAGATTTAGGTATTGCACCTCAGGTACCTGAGAGATCGGAATTATATTTTTTCAAAGAGAGATTATGATTACCTCTTCTCCAATTTAATAATTTTTATTTTTACATCCAATTAATATAGTTGTTGCATTATTATTTTGAGGGATCCATTTGTATTTTTTTTTTGAGACGCCAAATTATATTTTATATTTCAAAGTTCAAAAGGTCAATTCAAATATTAGAAGTCATTAATTTTACTCCACATGACCTCTATTTTTATTAAAAATAAAACACTCTCCTTCTATTTCCGTCTGAATTTACTAATTACAATGGATAAAAAAATTCCGTGATACAGTTCATTGCTTGAGAGGACTGTTCCTTCAAGTCCAGTTTATCTCTGTCGCATTCTCTGAGCAATTTGCTGGTTAAAGTTGCTGTTAAACCAGCCCCATATTGCTCTTTGTTATTCTGGTAACATTCTTTCAGTAGCTTCGGCTCAGTTCTTAGAAAGATGACATAGGAAATAAAAAGATCTTTTGTGGCAAATGAAATGCAGTAAATTGTGTCGCCATGAATTATTGACTTCTTTCAGATCTTATGTGGACCTTCTCATACATATATATATATAGTATATAAAACTAATTCATGACAAAAAAAATTATTTCTATCAATTTATAATAGTAATTTTATTTTATTAGAACCGTCAACATATACTTTTGTAAACGTGATTTGTATTTTAGATCAAGTAGCTTTAAACTAAATAAATAAACGTGAGAATTTATAATAGTAGTGAGGCATGCTACTATGCTTTGCGTGTATTGGTTCCTACTTCCTACTATATATTAATATCTTTATCTTTAATATTTAAATAATTAATTTGTACCGTTCAATATAATTTTCATATGAATATATACTTTTAAATAGATTAAAAAATTAATATAATTTGTACGGTCATATGAATTTTGTATTTTTTTTAATTTTTTTATTATTATTTTAAATAGATAAAAAAAATCACTGCTTTTTGAATGATAACTTTTAGATTAAGTAATTTTAACGTACTATCAGATAGCAAGAATGTAACTTTTTATATTAAAGAGGAGCGTAATTACATAGCAATTATACTAATTGGCACAATAACCAGATATGCGATCATTTCGAGAATTATTCACGTTTAATTCGTTTTTTTGACGTTTCCAAACCGAACACCGAATAATACGTAAAAACATATAATACATTTTATTCACAAATAAAATGCGGAAAAAAATTATTCTTTTAATATTTTTTAGAATATTTTTTGGGCTTTTTTTTCTTTTCTCTTGTAGTATCAAATCATTTCTGAATTATACTCAAATTATTTTTGCATCACAAATTTTTAACTCAGCTAATAGTTCATAATTCATTACAGCAAGATGCATAAGGCACAGTGCACACATGCATCCATCACGCGTGGACACGTGTCATGGAGGACCACGTTTAAATTGGATTTTGTCGTATAGCGATGACAGATTGGCACGGATGGGCAGGGTTGACAGATTGAGAGTACAACACCTGTCATGGCTTATGCCATGTGTTCTGCTTCATGTTTTCTCATTTTCATTTCTCACGGATTCACCTATTGGGTGTAAAGTGTAAACGGATCGGACATTATCCGGATTTATCCGGATCCGAATCTGAAAAATGATGAATTCGGATATTATATGAATCCGGATTCAGATAATTTTTTAACGGATACGTATATAGATACAAAAATTCGAATATGAAACCGGATATGGATCCAGATACGGATAATTGACATTTTTTTATTTCGGATATCCGGATTTTGTTAGATGGTCAACTGGGATATTGATTCTACAAATATCCGGATAAATTTTTTGCACTCCGTTTAATCATGATATATTGTTTAGGGAAATTTTGTTTTTTGCCACTCTAAAACTTGATATTTGTCAAAATGCCACTCAAAAAACAATATTTGTCAAAATGCCATCAAAACTCAATGCCTATTTTAATTTTGCCATTATCCCTCTCTAATCTTTCAAAATGCCCAAACTGCCCCTGTCAGATTTTTTTTTTTTCGAATTTCAAATTTTTTCGAATTTCAAATTTTTTTGAAATTTCAAATTTTTTTTTAAATTTCAAATTTTTCGAATTTCAAAATTTTCGAATTTCAAATTTTTTTGGAAAATCAAATTTTGAAATCAAATTTAATCAAATTTTGAAAATTTGAAAATCAAATTTAATCAAATTTAATCAAATTTTTTTTGGTGAGTCCGAGCCGGAGGCTGCCACGAAAAAATTTGAAAATTTTGAAATTTTGAAGTTTGGAAAAATTTTAAATTCGAAAAAAATTTGATTTTTGAAAAAAAATTTTAATTCGAAAATTTTGATTTTCCAAAAAAATTTGAAATTCGAAAAAAAAAAAAAAATCTGACAGGAGCAGTTTGGACATTTTGAAATATTAGAGAGGGATAATGGCAAAATTAAAATAGGCATTGAATTTTGATGGCATTTTGACAAATATTGTTTTTTGAGTGGCATTTTGACAAATATCAAATTTTAGAGTGGCAAAAAACAAATTTTCCCTATTGTTTAATATAGTAGGTGGTAATTGGATTGAGGTTTCTGGACAAGAAAAGTGGGTGATTTTGTTAGATGTTACAAACTTTCGAATTTGATTCTACAAATAATATATTAAAAAAAAAAAATTCCTTGCGTGTATCTGACCAATAGCAGCGATTAATGATATAACTAATAAATGAACAAAGGATTGATTAATGACATAATTAGTACCTATGGTCAAAAAGAATGTTATTAAGCTTAAGTTGGTATATTTTGATGAACAATATGACATGATTAGTATCTATTATTTTGTTGACATGATATATGTTTTGTAACCAACAACTTATAAAAAATATTAGATCTAATTTATGAATGAATAAAGTTATATTTAGATGTTATTTTTTTTGCTAAAACATTAGTATTTATTTTTAATTATTCGAATTATAGTGATATCCGTATCCGTATCCGTCCAAAATCCGATCCGTATCCGTATCCGTATCCGTTTAATATCCAATCCGTATCCGTATCCGAAAAATTATAATGAATAAGGATACGGTTTGACCACTATCCAATCTGTATCCGACCGATTACACCCTTACCTATTGGTGGTATCTATATGTTCATTGCACGGACATAATATTATTAAAAGATTAATTATGAATGATTAGAAATAATTAGTTATTTAGTGTAAAAATCCGTAACATAACAGTTTGATCAAATTTTATATATTTTTTTAATTATTTTACTAAATTTTGAAATATATACAAAATTATTATTTTTTAGAAACAAATCATTCCAAAACAATGATTTCGTACTTATATAAAAAATAGCAAAAGGATTTAAAAAAATAAAAAAAATTAATCTCCAAGTATATTTTTTTAATATGAAGATTATGCTAAGCAATTTATATTGCTTGTTTTAAACTTTAAAAAAGAAGATAAGAATGTGAGACGTGATTAGAACACGAAAACAACGAGATATTTGAGTTCTCCTCGTGAATTTGACTTATTTTTATTTCTGACATCTCTGGACCAATGTAATAGTTTATACCAAAATTTTAAAATACAGAGTTTAAATAATCAAAATCTTGGATTTAGTAGAGTCCTTATACGGAAAGAAATCCAAATTCATTTTTAAAAAATAGTATTTAAAAGATGTTGGAGTGTAATGGGATTCTTTCATAAAAAAAAAATGATGTTTAAACCGTTTAATCTGTTTGTAAATCCTCTCCTGTTAAGTTTATAAAAAACGGATTTCACAAGGTTTTGACAATATTTTTTTTTTTTAAGAATTGAGTCAGTAGAAAATCAAATAATATTGAAATAATGTTGATACTGACACTGATACTGACACTGATTCCCTTCAGTTCAAATAAGTCTAAAGTAATCTTACAAGAAAAACAAAAGTTAACTTACTGTTCCCATCCCTAATTAACTCGGATCAAAATAAAACTCTAATCTAAAACTACCCAGTAGTAAGGGGACAATTTGATGCCCGTCGTACTCAAATTTGGGTGCGATGGGTTCCATAACCGTCCGATTCACTTTAAGATCCGTGCGCACATATATTAGAGCGAACTCGTACGGATATTAAAGCAACACTCACAAATTTTAAAACGGAAGCGACACTTGATATTTTGTCACTTACATATTGTTACCATAGTAACAATATAAGCGATAAATTCACGAATAATTGGGTTTTTCTTTTATGTTTGTGAACCGAACTCTAAATAAAACTCAAAAAAGAAAATGCATAATACGTTTTTTTCGCGAATAAAACGCGAATCACGAATTATTCACGAGAAAAATGCTTAAAAAGCGAAATTCCTTTTTATTTTACTTTTTTCGAAGGGTTTTTTTTTCCGTCTCTTGTTGTACTGAATTATTTCCGAATTATATCCGAATCACAAATTTTTAAATCTGCCGAATCGAACCCGAACTATTCATTTTTCACTCTAGTTACAAGAAAAAATAAATGAAGAAGACACAGGACAACCATTAAAAGCGACACAATATTTAATTATTTTTTGTACATTTGTACAAAATTTGCTTTTCCTATATTTTTGGTACAATCAACATGTGATATTACTGTTTGTGGACATTTCTGTCTGGGGATCAGCAATCATTGAACCGACCTTTTATGGTTTCCTTTCCAGATTCCAGTAGTGGAAAAATAAATAAATAAATAAACACAAAAAAAAACCCAACAGCAAAAAAAAATTTAGGAGAACCAAAATTTAAAATAATTACAAAAAAGTAGCCCCAGTATCTATTTTTTTAAAATTATATAACTAATTTTGAAAATTAAATCGGAAAAAATTTCCATCTCCTTCATAAACAAATTAAAATTCCTCATTTTTTTTTAAATTTTTCTTTATTGATCATTTCAGAGAAAATAAACTCATAATATATAATCAAAGTTTTAAAATGAAGCAAAATTGCAATTTGGGGTTCTGTGCCAATTGCAATTTGAAATTGGTATTTTGTCTTAGGGTATTGGACCGACAGGTATAATGTATCGGCAATTTTTGTGCGATGGGGACCACAGTCTGACATAATATTTTGCTTTATGTATCCTGTATTTTCCTTTAATATTTTGTAAGGAAAATTTTGTGATATAGTGGATCTGACATAATGTTCTCAGTGGAGGTGGTTGATTTTTTTTTTTTGTCTTCTTTTGGGAAAGAGTGTGGTTAAATTCTTTGCTGTAACAAGACAAATTGCAGAGAAAGAAAATGTCAAGAAAAAATTCTAAAACTCAAATTTTGAGAATTTGATTTTTTCTCACAACTTTATAGCTTCTGCAATAATTATACTGTGATTTTTAAGTGGCAATCATGTTGATTGGTGTTAGCTAGGTACTATGAATAAAAGATGGACACCCACTACATAATACATATAGTTGATATGTATACAAATGATCATTTCTCATGCAAGAATGATCTGCTACTGCTATTATGTTCATGCTCATTCAAATTATAAGTTTTTAGGTTTAATGTTTCCATCTCTGTGTGGAAATTTGTATAGCAACCACAAATGATTAAATGAATGCAAAATTAAATGGGCATTAAGAGAAAGCAACCAGATTGAGAATTGTTGCTCAAAATTTATATCAAAAAACAAGAATGATAAGAAAACTAGCATTTGGTCTAATAATAAAGACAATATCCTCCTTATGAGAAGTCGCAGATTCAAAAACCGAATGGAGAAATTCTTGTGAATATTAAATAGTCAGATGGAATGACCTCCAACCTTATTAGAGAAAAAAGAAACAAGAATGATAATTATACACTAGAGGTGAGTTTAATTTTTTTTTTTTTTCAATCTTACACTATAAAAATATATAATAATTAGATACATATATTATGAGAAAATTTTATTATAGTGTATGCATTTTGTCAAATTTCAGACAAATAGACTAATCAAATTTCCAAAGAAAAACTTTGAACGTACTTCAATTTCAAAACTTGTTCTTTTTTATTGTCCTCATTTTTATTGATCCATTCTTGGTATGAAATGGAGACGAGAGCAGTGCTTGATGTCTCCCATTGGATTTGTTTTTCGTTATGGCATTAATTTCCAGCAAAGACTTGAGAGAAGGAAGTGATCCCAAAGCAATGCATACACTTATTACAAGGTAATTAATTGACTTACAGTTTACGAGACAAAAACTTCAGTTCAGTTACCAGTAAAATAGCTCTGCATTAAAATCAGCGCACTAACTCGAAGGCTGTGTATTTTAATTTCCGCGTATAACGTAATTCGTAGTGCGGAGAATTTCAGGTGATTAAAAAAAAAAGTTTATGTTTTTATATTTTTTCAAAAATAATATATATATATATATATGGTTCAAAATTATAAAATTATGTTTTATTCTAAAGTTTGCCTTATCTATTAGCTATTACACTTTCTCCATTCCATTATGAGATAGGAGTAGGTCCGATGGGCATCGGACCAACTTTTAGGTTCAATTAGCTCTAACACCGTACAATTAGCATTAAAATTAGTACACACGGAAATTGATACAAACTTGCACGGATATTAATGTACCAAGCACGACTCTTGATGCCAACGAATGGTCATTTCACCCATCGAACTAAAGTAGGTTCGATGGACATCGGACCTACTCTGAATTCTTCCATTATATATACTTTGTAGCTCCGTCACGCAAAGAAGCAAAATAGCAAAAATAATTTGGTTTTGAATAACAATTGTTTTACTTAGATATAAAATACAATTAACCAGTGTTAATTGAACATAATGAATGCATATCATTTACTACTTATCCTCATTTTAGAATTAGATTGATCCAAAAAAAATATTTGTTTTAGTAAAAAATAATATATCTAGATGAAATATAGTTTGTTGCATTTTATTTTACACACTGGTTCTCTCATCTGTAAAAAAAACTTTTGGTTAAGTGAATGCAATTTTGATGTCAATATTACTTTGTTTATCTTTTAATTCATTTTTAGTTTGAGGAGGGATTCACTTACACCATTTTTTTGTGACACAAAATTACACCATTCATTTTTAAAGTTTTCAAAGTCCAGACAGTCGATCCAAACCGTTCAACATGATCTCCATATTAAAATGTGCTTAGAGACCAAATTTACTTTTTTTTTACTATTTATTAAGTATTTTACAAAATTGTTATTTTCAAACCATTGAATTTTTGTACCCATCTTAATAAATAGTAAAAAAATTCAAAAAAATATCAAATTTGACCTGCAAGCACATTTTAATATATCCAATATGTTAAACGGTTTAAATTGACTGTTTGAAATTTAAAAATGGAGTGTGTAATTCGATGTCACCAAAAAATAATGTAAGTGGATCCTTTATCTTTTAGTTTATATATATGTATCATGTCGAATGAAATTTTAAATAAAATATTATACTCTTCCAAGTAACATTTACTATTCTATTTCTATTCTTTATAGCACTATTTTGTCACTATTCTAATTTACTATTTCTAATTGTACTGTTTTAGCACTGTTTCTAGTTCGAATACTAATTTTATGTTTGGCACAACCTTAAGTCAAACATGATTGCACAGTTATATGAAATATTATTAGAATAGAAGATTGTCAAATGATAATTGAAGCAAGAGCAAATGAGAAATCCATAAAATGAACTGTTGAAGTAGACAAAAGATTGATATTCTGTAATAATGATATGTGATGTGATTGGTAGATTAGAGTAGCTCACCTTATCTTATTTTTAGTTATTTGGTTCAGCTCTCAGTTTAACTACTTAATTACAGGTATGAATAATTTATTTAGTCTAGTGGAGATAAGACTAGTTAGAACTTAGACATGCGAAAGCAATCATGCTTTGCTGATGTTATCAGTGGAATTTTTGCTGTGTTTGGTTCAAGTACAGCATAAAATATGAGTGTAGCTTAACAAATTTATCTAAAGTTTCCCCAGTTTGATGCAGCGCCAACTCAAATGTAATAAAGTGCAAGAAAATATAAAATAATATAAATTAAAATAATATTTTGGCTACACACCTAATTATGAATCAAAGATCAAGTGTCAACAAATTAAGAATATTAGAGGAGGGATCCACTTACGACATTTTGGATCTTACAACATGTTACAACATTCGATTTTGTGATTTTCAAAGTCCAAACAGTCGATCCAAACTATTCAACATGATCTCTACATTAAGATGTACTTCGAAATCAAATTTTACATTTTTTTTGAATTTGTTTACCAAACTGCTATTTTTTAATGGTTCAGAATTGTCTAAAAACAACAGTTTTGTAAAATACTTAATAAATAGTAAAAATATTTTAAAAATATATAAAATGTGGTCTCAGAGCACATTTTAATATATAAATCATGTTGAACAGTTTGAATCTACTGTTTGGACTTTGAAAATCACAAAATCGAATATTATAACATGTTGTAATTTTCAAATATTACAAGTGAATCCCTTCTCAATTAATAAATGTTACCACGAATGCTATGACTTGCTCAACTTGCTACAAAAGGATATAAAAATGTTTCCCAACAAAATTAAAACTTCTCGATCATACTGGTTAGTATAGTATACTATACTAATGGTTAGTTAGCTTACTGTATTATATTATAGTACATGTAAGATATATAGGCTACCTAAACCGAAAATCAGACCTAGGGATTTGTTTATTCTTATTAAAGCTTAGTTAGCTTAATGCATTACATCATTTCCATCTAGGATGTGTTTACTGTTATTAACTTATTACTAAATAAATTAGTTGGTACAGCACTATCAAGTATCAACCATAGAGAGAACAAAGATAATCATGATCATAATAGAACTAGAAAATGTACATGCCGCACTCTACATCACTAGGGACTCTCATCTTTCTATTACATCCAACAACACTAGAGAAAATAAAGAAAAATTGCACTAGAGACAATAAAGAAATCTACAAATAAAATACTAAAAAGATATAGAGAAAAGGTTACACAAAATAATTCAAACATCTACAGTCAACAAGCTACACTGCTTCACATTAGATCTGTACAATTTCACCGAGGAAATTTGTCTAAAATTTTCCTCCACAACCAAACCTGCAACAAAAGAGAGCATGATGCATATAAACCCAAATAGGTAACTTCAACTCCACTTAACTAATATTTATTTTCATTTTTTAGATTCTTTTGAAACTTACAAACATCACTAAACATTATGTCAGTTTGATCATTCATTGCAAAAAGGTAACATTACCTCCCCTTCCCGTTAACTGGTCATGAAACAACCTAGTTGTCAATAGGACAATCTAGGAGCAATTAATCACTTGTAATTTGACATAATATACATAATATACATAATATACTCTTTAACACTTCTGTAAAATTGTTAATAAGCTAGAAAAGGTTGGCCCTGTAGGGTCTTATATGCAGATAAGATGAATGTTGTTTCCTGTTTTCTAACAAGTTGTGCAAATATTGCGTGAAATTTTGAAATACAGATATATACATTCTAATCATGTATTTTAGAAAAGAAAAAAGAACAAATGCAAAGTTGAAAAGACACCACATACCTTTAACTAACATCGATAGGCGCGATCAGTTCACTATATCATTCGGAAAAAAAGAAAAAGAAAAAAAAACTAGGTATTCTCCAGCAGTTAGTTCCTTCAATGGCTTGTTAGAAGACGTGGTACGATAATTATCGGTTGGAACTTTTGGTCGGCGACCAAAACGGATGATCTGACAGCTCTTTTGTAGGTGTACTAGATTTCAATTTTTCATTTTCGGCAGCTTTGAGAGCCTTTTTCTTCTCTAATTCAAGTTGCTTGCAGTTTTCCTCATGGGCCTTAATGAACATCTTGACAAAATTCACTATCGTCGAGACAACTGAAATTAAATTGGATACAAAAGCACAACCCTTGTATTAGCACTTAGCAACTTCAACGCAATTTTTTATTTGCTCACCAAAACCATCTTATCTTGTATTTACTCAGATGATTATACCAAGGGCCCCAGTACTTCTACATTAGCAGGTTTAAAGTAAAATTAATCATCAATTATGGCTTAGTTATACACAGACATAGCAGGCAGATGTGATTCATCTTGACTGGTGTATTTAAACCAAAACAGGTACATGTCAAGACAGGTATAAGGATATGGAAGCTACTTATCAAAAATAATATAAGGATATGTAAGCACCTTGCTCGAAAGGGCACCGAGCAGGGTCTTCACCAAAATATCTAGCCAATGCATCTGCATTCCTTCCCTATCAAGTACAATAGCTTTTATCAATGCCACTTTGCTGAAGAAAGATAATGGAAAAGGTTTCATGGGAAGCAGAAAGAAACCAGAAACTGATGCATACCACAGTTGAATAAAGTTGTGCCAAAGCCCTTACATCAGCCTCAGCACCATGAAGGAACTCTTTCAGTGTCTACAAAAGAAGAAGACTATTAACATATTGAAAAATTGAAGCATATGAAGTTAAAGTTGTTAAGGATCTCTAACAGTAGAGTATCGGTTCCAACAGCCGGTCAGCTAATTGGTTCTAAACAGGTGCCGGTCCCACTACCATAAAGAACAATTAGGGTATCCATTGCAGTGGTATGGTACAATCCCATACTTCGCATACCTAAATTGGTACCAGCATGTAACTGGTATGGTAACAACAAAACAAATTCCACATATTAGCTTAAAAATGGCACAATCGATAGCACCTTCCGGAAGACATCGGAAACAGGCCCATCACTCTCAGATGTAGATAGTTCTTGCTCAACCTTCTCAAGCCCTTTGTTTACAGCTTGCATTTCCTCTGCCAGTGATTTCAGTTGTATCTACAGAATCATAGTTAAGTTTTTTTGTTAGTATTGTCTTTGTCTTGACCATCTAGACATTGTAATTCAATGGTAATAATTCATTTGTATACCTCAAAAATGTTTAATACAGTGTAGAATTATTTTTAACGGACTTGAAAAGTTCATCCACACCGCTATGACATGAAAATATCTTTTCCACTTAGTCCCTTTCCCATTAATGTTATAGATTCCTAAGGTACTAATTCACCACCTTTATTATCTCTACACAAAATATTAACAAAGATGTATCTTTTTCTTAGAAACAAAAAAAAAAAAATAATAGTAGGGATATTATCATTCTTATAAGGTTATACACCATCGTATGATTTCTGCAGACCCCACATAAAATCATCCTAATTTTCCCATCTGTTCATAATTTTAGTATTAGAAATAACAAAAGGGGGGTTTCTGGCTCCACAACCTCCCTTTTGCATTAGTATTTCAAAAACCCAAAAAGTCCTAGCAACAAGCCAAGATATGAATGCACCAAAATTATTTATTACAGTTTACATATCAATCCATTTATGTTATGGACTTGATTTCTGTGAAACAAACAGAACAAATTATAAATTAACGCAAATGAGAGTTTGTGGCAGCTTGTCCCACCCAAAATTTCTGGCACCAGAACCCACTAATAACATTACCTTGACAGCCTGCTCCACACTGACTAGATCCTTATGAAAATCTAGTAGTTCTGGAAGCTTCTCAGCTAGAACCTACACCAAAAATAAAACCTTATTGACACTTCTTTTGACATAAAAGTACAAAAAGAATACAAAAGATGAAGAAACAGATATAATCAACCTTGCATAAGTAATGCATTAAGGTCATCTTATTATTCCGTGCACGAGTATCACTTAGTTTGAGAAGGCTGTCCAACCTGAATCCAACAGCAGAGCCTGCATATACAAGTTGCCTAGTAATTTATATGAATACTTGTGAAACAAAGAGAGATTAAAAAATGACACAACTGCCCCTCGAATGTAGTACCCTACAACGCATTGGAGTAACAAACTCTCCTAACATTTTGACAAAATGCGACGAGATAAAACCTCTTTCTCTCATTCCTGCCAAAAAGTAGGTGGGAATATTGGAGTGCTTACCTCTAGCAGTTCCCTGGTTGAGTGCATTTCCCAAGGACAAAATTGTTTGCATGATCCTCTTGAATTTGACAGAACCCCTTATCTGTAAATAAATACAATGTATAAGAAAGGTAAAACAATCCATATATAATAATAATGTTTGAATATATAAAGAAGTACAGATGAACCTCTTCTGCACATGAGTTAACAATGTTCAAGTTTCGCCCAAGATCAGAAATCTGGAACATAAAAAAAGTAAGTTCATAAGAAGCAAGAAGTTAGTTTTCTCTCACTTAGTACAAAATGAGAAAGAGAGAGTAGTTGAACCTGAGATCTGAATTGAATCTTGAAAGAGAAAACTCTTAGCTTAGATTCCACGCGCGGCACTTTCATAAGCTCCAGAAAATACTAGTACAGATAACAAGAGGAAAAAAGGGTAATTATCAACATAGCTATTTCCCAAATCAATGCTTTTATGCAAAAATGCCTTTAAGAGATTATACTGACCCGTTCACATTCTCCTAAGCTTTCCCTATCTCCCTTGAAGTCCTGAGTTAAATAAGAGCATTAGAAAAACTATTTGAGAAAGCTATTTCTTGATTAGTTTTACATAGGCAGAGTTGCCCATCATTTGAACTTGTCGCTATATCATACTACTGGCACTCAAACAATGCAAGTTATGCTTGCATTAAAGAGAATACGTGCCAGAGTACGGTGTGGTACCTTCAGAAGTTCAATTTCCTCCTTTGATGGGGTGAATTTGATAAGGTTCTCAACCTGATCTCCATCCAGAACAGTATCATCTAAGGCAAGAATTGCTCCCTATAACACAATGTCATAGTTATATAGAACTTGTTAGAAATTATTATCAACAAAAATATAACTAAACATCTAACATATAAATGATCGATCGCATACCATCAAATCAGATAATGGCATCTTAACCTTTGTTAGCATAATCCCACAATTATTCGCCTTACGAAGGTCAATCTGCAACCAACGAGATAAATAAACAAATACATAGATAAGAACAGGAGAAGTTCAGTGCTGCCTTGGATTGCTTAACATTTGACTATGTTTTCAGTAAAATATTGAGCCAACTTATGTCATAAAAAGGAAACAGATATATACTAGATGAATTTTCTCATTTTTTGGGGCAGAAGAACGCCCGCCTGATTTTCCAGCAGAACCCTTGGTGTCAGAGGTGGGGACCACTGCTGAAAATAAACACTCTAGCTCTGCCATGTCAATTACTGGGGCCCTGACATATCAAGAAAACCAATTATGCAACAGCTAACAACGAGAATTGCAATGTTGGAATTATATATCATACCAGTCAGGTCCAACAAATAGACCAAAGGAACCTTTACTAGACAAGATCAAAACAATATTTGATCAGTTACCCGCAAGGGTTGACAAGATGGATGAGAACAATTGAAAAAAATTCAGATTTCTAGAGAACTTGAGAGCATCAATGATAAACACAATAAAAGTAAACCTAATTATTTGTTACTTACAATTGTTTAGCAACTCAAGCCTTTTCATTCATTTATTTACTATTTGTTGTCAATTGCACATTATTCATTTACTATTGCTTATTTGGGATACAGAATGATTTAGAAGTTACTTTGATAACTAACAAATTAGTGATTAAACACACACTGCAGCAGAAACTGCTGGCTACCAACACAAAACAAGGATAAACTGTGGCTGGTACATGCCAGTATGAATGGTAGCACAATCTAAAAAAATAAGGTCTTTCTCAAAGGATAAACCAACAATTAGTGATATTTCAAGATGACACCAAATTCTTGTTTTTGCAATTGAGACTCAACTTTAGCTTGGTATAAAGCTTTTTCTTTCTTTCTTTCTTTCTTTTTTGATAGATAATGACATCAAAAGCTACATTCAGTCAAAATCTGCTAAATTAACCATTTCCCCATAATCCAAATAAAGTCTAATAGAACAAAGATTATTTGTAATTTAAGTTGCAAGTTCAGAGGTAATTTTGAAAGACACATTGATTTGATTGAGTTGAGATGAAATAGTGAGGGGCAACTTGGTTAATGTTTATCAACTTGAGTTTTTTTTAACAGTTTGGTATCATTTGCAAAGGAATGTTTGCCATGAGTTGCAAGTATAAGGTAATGGGACTACTATGCAAAATGGGTATAATGAAATAGAAAGTTAAAAACAAAACAAAATGAATAATAGATAGTAAGGAAAGATACTGCTTTGATTCTTCAGCCCAGAGGCTCCCTTGCATAGCCCTGGTAACCTTGACCCAATGCAACGGCTTTAAATTCTTCTTGGCTTGAGCATTTTGCATACTTCTAGAACCAAAACCCAACTTCCCCTTGAATGAAGGTGCCTTTACACCATTCGGAGGTGGTGGGGGCCCACCACCACCAGGCCTCAATTGGGGTGAGTCTGGTACAGCTGGAGGAGGTGGTGCAGGTGGACCAGGAGGTGCTTTTGTACCAGGAGGTGGTGGCGGAGGGGGTGATGGTTTATTTGTACTGATGGGAGATTGTTTCAATGAAGGATGTGCAGATTTCAGAATTGGTGGGGTCAGAGGGGAGAGGGAGGGAGGCGGTGGTGGAGGCGGGGCCGGTGCCTTGGCAGGAGTACTCTTGGACAAGGGGGAAAGAGATGGAGGAGGTGGTGGTACAGGTGGAGATGCTGCTGCTGCTGAATGAGATGGCGGCGGCGGCGGCGGCGGTGGTGGTGGAGATGCAACTGATGATCGCGGCGGCAGTGGGGGAGGTGGAGGAGGTGCAACTGATGGCTGTGGTGGTGGAGGTGTAACTGATGCCTGTGGGAATGGTGGTGACGGGGCAACTGATGGAGGTGGCAGTTGTGGAGTGGAAATTGATGGCAGTTGTGGTGGAGTGGAAATTGATGGTAGTTGTGGTGGAGGGGCAACTGATGGTGATGGCAGGGGTTTGGCAACTGATGGTGGTGACGGTGATACAGGTATAGATCCAATTGATATTAGCTGACCTGGTAGCAGAGGTGTAAGTCTATGTGGCAAAGGTGGTGGTGGTGGTGGTGGTAGACCCTGAGGTCCAATAATACTATTTACATTATCTTTTGGTGTTGCAATACCAGTAGGAGAATGTGGCCTTGGAGCAGTTACAACTGAGATTTTCTGAACATGACCAACAGAAACTGTGCTATGATCTTGTAAGAGGTCGGTGATGCCCAGAGCTGGGGTCGACCGGGACAAGGGGATACGTTGTGAGATTATTTTGGGCTTAGGTTGTTGCTTTGCAAGTTGTTGTTCAGATTTTATATCAGCAGGTGGTGATATGCAAGTAGAGCCTGGGGAACCAGATGGTGACTCAGGTTCCTTTTTCTGAGAAGTTGTTTCAGGCTCCTTTAACACGTATTTTGATGAGCTGATGGAGTGAGGCAGCTCTTTGTCTGAAGCAGTTTTGGTTGCTGCTTTGGACATAGAAGCATCTTGTTCATCTTGCATGGAAGTTGATAGGTTGTTCTGATTGTCTATAATTCCATCATCTAGTTTTACTTCTTTTCGAGGAAAGGTAGGCCTCATATTCTCTGCCTGCTGGATTGGTTCTTGATCTTTCTGAGGTGAAACAGATTCATGTCTCACCTGCATGGGATCTAATGAAATTGTCTGCTGTTTCTGCACCATTACCTTATCTTGATGAACTGGGGGTCCCAGCTCCCCAGTTGCATCCTGATCGGAAGAAACCAAATCACCTTTCTCTTGCATTGATTGGGAAATTTTCTGCAGATCATTGGACACAATTTGTGCTGGTACAACATCAATTTCATCCATGCAAGGAGAAACCAATTCATACATATCTGGCTCAACTGCCAATGCACTTTTTTGTTTTTCAACTGGCAATACATGCGTGGATATGCCTTTGGTTCCCTCCTTGTGAGGAGGAACCACCTCATGCTTCTCCTGTGCAAATTTTAATTCAACTTTCTGTTGTTCATCAGATGCAACTCTCTTCACAGATTCCTCTGCTGTCATCTTATTTTCATCTTTGTATGCGCAAACTAGGCCCGCTTTCTCTTGCACAGCTTTCAAAGTGTCCTTCTGTTGTCCATCTCGCCCTGCTTGCTCTGATATGACCTCAGCTTCATCCTTCAACAGAGAAATTGGCATGTATTCCTGCACAGGTTCAAATACACCTTCGTGCTGTTCTTCTGGCACCATTTTCTCGTGCATTGAGGGACCAATCTCAAAGACCTCACGTGAAGACGCTGAAACATGCTTCTCCTGCACATGCTCTGGTGCATGCATCTCATCTGACTGTACTCTGACCTGAGGGATAGCCATTTCTTTGTGCAGATAGACTAAGGCAGGGTTCTCCTGAATGGAATTCAATGCACTGCTCTCATCCCACTGTACTTTATCAGAAGCAGTGCCTACTTTAGTTTGGGGAGACAATGATTCAGTCTTCTCGAGCACTAATGTCGATATGTTGGTCTGACCAAGATGTACTTCATGAAGAGATAGTGAGGAGTGCTTATCCAGCAGTGATTCTGTCGCAACTTTCTCCCAAGGAATGGACACAACTTCATTTCTAAAATCTGACTTGTGCTCCAGCACATGTCCCAAAGCACTACCCTTATCCAAGTGAACTCTCTCATGAGGAACAACCGGTTCACTTTTCAGAGAGACGGGCCCATACTTCTCTTGGACATATCCTGATGTATCGTTATAATCCAACTCATCTCCCTCCTTAGGAAAGGCTACGTTTCTGAGAGGAGAGAGTGGGCCACGTTTATCTTGCAGAAATCCTGATGCACCCTTCTCTACCAACTCCACATTCTCACAGGCATGCTGAGGGAGCAAGCCACATTTCTTCGGCATGGATGACAATGTACTAGTCTCCTCCACTTCTACACTCCTGTTAGTACTCGGAGGTAGCGAGTTGTGTTTCTCCAGCATAGGTTTCATTGCACTAGCCTCCTCCAACTGCAGTCTCTCATGTTGACCAATCAACTCTCTTTGTGGGGAGCGCGATCGGCGTCTCTCCAGCATAGAATTCGTTGAACCCATTTTTCTGAGGATATGTTGTGCTGCACCATGATGGTCCAACCAGTCGATGTCATTGAAAAACTCTTGAACCTTCGCAAATGCCTCCATGGGGAGACCTTCCTTCTCTACCAAGGATGATGCCTCTGTGGTACTTACATTACTTGTAGTGTCCATTTCTGAGAAGAGCACCTGAAGTTGCATGAGGTAAAAGATAAGTATCGGTTAGAGTCAAGCAATAATTTAAGAGAAGAAAGAGACTGCATTTAATTTGTGAGGAGAAAAGGATTGAGTGAAACAACTGAACCAAAAGTTTTTCAGACCTAGTCCAGGTATTGAACTGCTAGTCAATACAAAGCACCTACTATTCCACACTATATGAGCATCAAAGTACACACAGGGTACGTTTGGATGGGTGAGGAATAGCACTAACCCAGGTTAGCAAGCTATTTCCAATCTTGTTCGGCGTTCGGATGGGTGAGCAGCTGTTCAGAATAGCTACTGACCCCGTTGTTCCACTATTCCAACAAAAGATTAGGTGCTCAACTATTTTGGACAGCTGGATTAGAGCACTAACTCACTAATCATACTTTTCTCAAACATACCGTAAGACTACTAAATTGCTCTTTATATTATATGACTTTATCTTCATAGGGTTTGGTGGAAAGCGTGATATGTTTCAAAAGACACATGTTCTGAGGTAAGTACCAGCAGGAAACAAGAAGTTAACACTATAAATTTGAGATTTCTCCATTGGGCAATAAATGAATGTATGCATATGAGCCAAGTATTGAACTCAGAGAAAAGGAAGGAGATTTACCTCAGCTCTAAAACCTTTCGGGAACTGCTCTTTGGCATCCCAAAGGATATCAATTTCATCACGATTCAGCATCAAGATATTAGACCGAATAAAGGCTGTGTTGAACATGACACGGAACATCATCTCCTCACGCACTAGGTCTACATCCAGGTTTATGCACTCCAGCACAACATCGCCTTGGATGTGGCAGCCTATGTCTATCTTAACCAACTCACAATCTACCTGAAAGGTGAAATTGTTCAAGTAAAATATTAGTGTCTTTACAAGTGAGGATATTCATTCTTTTTTACCAGAAAAAATTTAATTTGCTTAGTTTGCTTTTTAGTTTGCTAGAAATATTTTAGTTAACCACGAAAAAGTCATGATGAATGAAAAAAGGCTTACTTGTTTGTAAAGTCGAACCAACTTGCTTCTCTTTGGGGTAGAAAAGAGAAGTTTTGGGTTTCGATCTGAACCAGGTAAAGGGTCCTGCCCATAAATCCGAAAAACAGGCCGACACCCACCCTCTCCGTTAAAACTTGGAATATCCCTCAATATAACACAGTCTAAAGTAAGTGCCCTGTCAAGCGGGGGCCACTCAGATCCCACATTTCTCCTAGAAATATAGTGCAAGTACCTCAGCTGACTGGGCAATGGATTCAGTGGACATATCAGCTGCAACAGTTCTTGTGGGGCCTGCTTATAAATCATGTCAAGTGTCTTCAGCTCAGCCCCGTATTGTTTTCGGTAAACCAGGAGCGCGGCCAGCATAAAGGCCAGCACAGGCCATCCACCCCTTTCACAGTGCATTAATACAATATTTTGTTGGCCTAAAGAAAGCCAGCTCTCACCGGAGCGTAGAAAATGGTGCACCATTTCTATGGAGAGCAAGGGACATCCCTCGTACTGCCTCGGGTAGTCCATTACAGTCATGTCGTATTCTGACAGTACAGCTGCAATCTGACTTAGGGATTCACCTTCGCGAAAATTGAAGACCATGAAGGAGGCATCGGGGAAATGGTCCTTCAGCTGGTGCACAATGGCCCCCATGTAGGTTCTGTATTTCTCATCTTCAAATACATCAGTGGTGAAGCAGCAGTCAAATACTAAAAAGGCAAAACAATCATCAGAAAAATATACCATTGATCAAAATAAACTAAAAAAAAAAAAAAATTAAAAAATTCCCAGCATCTTTGCATGGCAATTGTATACCTAATAATTGAATGAGCTGAAAATTAGTTTTAATATGTTTCAAATAAAATAATAGATATGGAATCTATCAATGGCAGAGTCTACTATTTGTATTTAAAAATAAACAAAACGGAGAGATAGTTGAGAAAGAAAAAGAAACTTGTGCTTTACTTACAACATTTTCAGTCAACAGAAAAGAATAGTAGAGAAAGAAAAAGAAAAAAAAAAACATATTACAAACGCACCGTAAACCCTTTCGGAGATCTCTAACAGCCCGTCGGGAGGTTTCCGATAAAAGAACTTGCGAAATAAAGCCATTTTTTCAGATCTTGCAAACAGAACCCCGCAAACTTACAATGCGGCAGCTCCAATGAGCTCCTTCTTCCTCGGTTTTCAACTGTAATCCCGTGTATCGAAGAAATTAGGCAAGCTACGGGATGGCAAAAGGGGAAAGGAGATGCAATTTTTGTCAGAAGATAGTGTGAGAAGAGGAAACGTTATAGATTTTGCCTCCGCTTGAAGGAATCGCAAAGCCTGCTGCTGCTGTTCCCTCTCTTTGCTTTTGGGAATTTAGTAGCTGCGGGTGAAATTTAAAAATGGGGCATTAACATTTGGAAGATTTTCTTTTCGGCCTTGTTTTTTGTGGGGTTTTCGTTCCGGTTTGTTTCGTTTTCTGTTGTTAAAAGGTGAGAAAGAGAGAAATCGCATCCTCTGCGGAGCGCTGTTTTTTTAATCTGGTCCGTTCATTTTTTATCGGACGGACGAAATAAGATTTTGGCACGAATTTTAAAGCAAAATTAATACTGTCCCTCCATGAGCACTCACCAGCTGAGATTAAATCTGGACCGTCCGATTAGCACCGCAGGAGGAAAACTCCGCAGAGAATACTAGTCCGAGAAAGAGACGGGCGAGGAGCTGAATCAGATTTGGGAATCGGACCTGACCTATAGTCTGAATTCTGTAATAAGCAATAAAGCAATCTCTCAGTTTTAACATGAGAATTCAGAGTAGGTGCGATGCCCATCGGACCTACTTTGTTTGTTTCGATGGGTGAAATAACCATTAAATTGCACGAAGATCCGTGTTAAGTGCAGGTCTGTTTTAATTTCTGTGTGCACTAATTTTAGTGCTAATAGTACGGTGTTAGAGCTAATTGAACTTAAAAGTACTCCTATCTCTTAACATAAAAGGAGGCCTCAAATCCATTTTAGCTAAATTTATTATGGAGTTCGGCCAAGTATGACATCAGTGTAATTTCTACATATATAATATTAATTTTAAAACTTATCAAGTGAACTTTAAATAACAAATTCAAATTGTTCAAACTGTTCAAACCAATATATTTTATTAGTTGTGCATTTACATGCAAAATTTATAATTTTTTAATTTATTTAGTATTAAGTCAAGCGGTCAAATGTGGAAGTATTTAAGTTAATTTTAATGCATTCATTTTTCAACATTTTTAACCGCTTGATTTGATATTAAATAAATTCAAAAATTATAAATTTCGTATGTAAACTTACAACTGATAAAGTAGATCGGTTTAAACGGTTTGGATTCGTTGTTTGAGGTATATTTGATAGGTTTTGGAGTTTGTGTTATATAGACTGATATGACACTGATATCATAATAGCCGAACTCTTTATTATGAGATAAGCATTTTAAACTTTTATAATTTTTATAATTTTCATGTTAATTAATATTGTGTCTGTGTGATATATTATAAGAGAATAAAAAAAATTTCATGCGAAATGACATATTTTTATAAAATAATTTAGACTTAATGACAATTAGCATTTCTTAAATGACATACATTTTCTTTTTATCATTGTGATATATTTTTATAAAAAAAATCTCACAGAAAATGACATGTTAAGTCACAAATAGCACTGCTTAAATGATATTAAAAAATAGAATAAAATAAAGACATGATCAATCAATTGTTAATCTATTAAAAAAAATTAAATGACATTTAAAAATTAAAAAAATCAAGACCAATCAGAAAGATGATACAATTTGCATATGGTGAATTCGTGTGGTGAGTATTTGATCGGAGAGTTGATATTCAATCTAAAATTTTATCTTTTAATCAAAGTCGTTGGCAAATCAGGACATCTACGTCCTTAATATAAAAATAGAGATTTAACTCCATTTACTTAAACAACAAAAAAATTCAAATCTAATTTGAATTTTCAAATTTTAGTTATAAAAGTGGTCGGGAATTAAACATTCTCAACACTCATCTTCCTTAATTATTCTATCACTTTATTTGTATCTAATATATGCATGGTATTTGGGGTGAAAATGGTATGGATAATATATGATTTGTATTTGATTCATATTAGAAAACTTAAATGTGGATATCCGATATTTTGAATATTTGCGTGGATAAGGATACCGATGTGGTTTTACGTTTCAATTATCCGTATCCGAATAGTAAATATATACCGTATACTTTAATATATATTATGAAAATTTTATGTTATTCACTATTATAATTGGGTAAATATTATGAACTTCAATAATTTTTAATTTTTTATATTATTTTAATAAATATCCGATCTAATCCAGACCCGTATCTGTATCCGTCTGATATTTGCTCTGTATCCATATCCAAAAAAATTATATATATATATATATGAACATGATGTTACCACTATCGGCTCCGTTTTCACCACTAATGGTATTAGTTGAATGCCTAAGATTTATTTTTCTTTTTAGTGCCAAAAACAATACAATGTATCATGCAATAGATAATATTAAAATGGTAAAAAGAAACAAATTTAAATTACCAAAAAAAATTGACTTACTGTTACTTTCATCTGCATAGTAGGATTCGCCTATTAACGCCTACCGAGTTTGAATTCTCTTCCATTTTTCAAGTTTTGCCATAATTATTTAACAATCAAAATCATCAATTTTAAGAGGAGTGTTATACTGAGGGCGACAATTCAAGTTTTGAGAGCCGAGAGAATAATTTGTTTTTAAATATCCAATTTACCCTTAGCTTTTAATGGATGGCTTGATTAGTGGATCTATTTTCTCTCTCACCTGATTACTAATAGAACTAATAAAGAAAGTTCCTTCCCTGATGTATTTTTCCTTCCTCTTTCTCACGCCTGATTAATAATACCCAATTTTATTTCCTTCGTACTAACTCAGAGAATCCAATGGTACCACTGGATTTCAACTACTTAGGAAATATCATCACATCCACTTTGATAAAAAAATAATAAATTAAATGAAAAAAAAAGTCATATTTGGTTAATTTGTGATAATTTTTTTCTTTAATAAAACTTTATTCAAAATATCATTCTTATTCATTTTTTTCGGTGATACTTAATATATCTCAATTTGGTATACTATTTATTTTTTTATTTTTTTACATTATAAGTAAAGCTTTGACTAACGCTTCGATTTCATAAACTTTAAACTGTAAAATATTGAATGTTTGCTAAATGTAGATATGCTATATCCTTTTATTGTTTTATTTAAACAAAGTTTAACTATTGTTCCAATTTCATAAATTTTGAACAAAAAATATTTAATGTTTACTGAAATATATCTCAATTTGATATACCTTTTATTATTTGGTTACATTGTAAGTTAAGTTTTGACTATTGTTACAATTTAATAATTAAATAAAAAATAATGTTGAATGTTAATTTACTAAATATTTCTAAATATGATATAATCTTTTATTATTCTGGTACGTTACAAGTTAAATTTTGGTTGTTGTTCTAATTTCATAAATTTAAAACAAAAAATATTGAAGGTATGCTAAATATATCTCAATATGGTATACTTTTTAATTCATTTTTTATACTGTTGTAAGTTTTGGCTATTATTCTAACTTCAATATTTTCAAAAAAGAAATAATTATTAAATGTTTACTAAAAATTTATTCAATCCGATATACTCCTATATATATTGTTTTGCTATATTGTAAGAGAAGTTTTGATAATTATTTTAATTTTATAAATTTTAAGCCAAATTTTTTTTAATGTTTACGATAATACAGACTAAAATTGGGCCTCTTTGCATAAATTTACGGTTGTGGAGCAATGTCTTCATGATTAATTGATTTAGTAATGTCATTATGACAAGAGGAAGGAAAAAAATATCACGGAATGAACTTTCCTTATTAGTAATCGGGTGAGAGAGAAAATAGATCCATTAATCAAGCCATCCATTAAAAGCTAAGGGTAAATTGGACATTTAAAAACAAATTATTCTCTCAGCTCTCTCTCTTTTTTTTTTTTTGAAAGCCGGACAGTGGCTGCCAGGTGAATTAGTTAAAACAGCTGATCTGATCAGCGAGGATAGTACAGCAATTCAAACACACAGCTAATCCTAACCAGCATCCTACAATACATCACCAGTTAACAGTATACACCCCCTGAACAAAGGACAGTATGGTAAAAAAGAAACAGCAAATCAGGTTACATGAGAAGTCCTAATTGCGGTCTCCTTGAACAATGCTTGTTCTCTCAGCTCTCAAAACTTGAATTGTCGCCCTCAATACAGCACTCCCCAATTTTTAATGGAACTATCTAAAGCGTTGATATGGATAATTATAATTTTTGTTATTGGGTAATTATAATTATATTTTTTTTGTTAAGTATATGTTATTAACTTCAAATTTTAGATCAAGTTAAATATTTTTGAATAGGTTACAAGACCATGTATATAATCTTTTTTTAGATTGAACCCATAAAATATAGAAAAATATAAAAAAACTTGTTGTGCTTCATGACTATTTTGATTTTTGTTCACCAATAATAAATTGTGTAGGATGATAACTTCGCCAGAAGCTGAAGCCTAAACAATAAATCAAAATAAGAAAAACAGCATCTAACTTTGTATAAAGAGAGCTTTATTATTTATATTTTCATCTTCTGTTTTTAAATTTTGTAAATAACAAATTTTAAAACACCAAATAGTAGTTTAAATTATTAAACATTATTTATATAGAATAAAGTTAGTGTACCGATCTATTTCATGAGTGATGCATTTACATGTAAAGATTATAAATTTTTGACTTCATATATTTTTTTTATTTTGATAGAAACCTATAAAATCAAAGTGCGGAAAAATGTCTTGTAAATATTTATCAAAACAAATTAAAATATCATAATATTTTATACATACATGATACTTGGATAAAGTGAAGTATACGTGTTCTAGTTTATTTTTTTTTTACTTAATATATTAAAATTGAAAATAGAGGAACGAAGACATTAAATCATCTTCTTTTTCATATATATCCACAACTTGTAAATACTAGTGTCAATTGTATATTATTCAAGTGGCGGACTAAATATAATTAAGTATGAAATTGAATCGAGTTAAATTTAATCTCGGCGCAAGTGAATTGTTGACCCGAACGTAAATATATTTTTTTATTTGAGAATAATTAAGTAGAGATGTTGTAATTTACAATATCTTACAACAATTCGGTTACATAATTTTTAAAGTTCAAACAGTCGATTCAAACTATACAACATGATCTCTATATTAAAATTTACTTGGAGATCAAATTTTTTATTTTTTATTTTTATTATTTATTAAGTATTTTACAAAACTGTTGTTTTTAAACAATTATGGATCACTAAAAATAGCAGTTTTTTAAAATATTTAATAAATAGTAAAAAAATTCAAAGTAATGTAAAATTTGATCTCCAAGCACATTTTAATATAGATATCATATTGAACAGTTTGGATCAACTGTTTGGACTTTAAAATTCGTAAAACCAAATTACTGTGAGATGTTGTAAATGAATTCCTCCTCAATTAAGTAATGACCCAAAAATATCTCACATTCCGAAAAACATAAACACAGAATTATTAGTTATAGCTTTTTTTATTGGATATCAGTTATAATTGATAAAATAAAATCCGAGTAAAATTTTCAAGAAAAAACGAAATATTTTGAAGGACAAGTGCAACTTTTAGAACATATCAATAAAATAATTAAACCAATACGCGAATCAAATCTGACGAAATAAATTCAAAAATTATTCTGACCCGTTCGGCTCGATGTTAACTGATGTGTGAGTCTAAAATCCAAATCAAACACTTTGAAAATTCTGTTTCATGTAGTTTTGTAGTGTGTTTGTTTGTCTATTGTTGTGATTGGTAGTTTGTCTCATCATAATATTAGAAAAATAGTTTGATCATAATAAAATGAGCAGAACTAGGGTGCTCCTAGGAGTACCAAGCCTCTTTATATTCTTAACTCTAAAATCTATCAGATTAACTTCGAACGACGAATCCAAACCGTTGAAATTCTTCTACCTTATGAGTGATGCGTCTATATGTGAAAATTTTAAAGTTTCGAATTAATTTAGTTTAAAGTCAAGTGGACAAAAGACTTCCAAAAAATGAATGCATTAAAATTAATTTAGAAACCTTCTAATTTTGACTACTTGACTTTATACTAAATTAATTCGAAACCTTAAAATTTTCACATGTGACGCATCACTCGTAAGGTAGAAAGATTTCAACGGTTTGGATTCGTCGTTCGAAGTTAATCCGATAAATTTTAGAGTTAAGAGTATAAAGAGGCTTTGTACTCCTAGGAGCACCCTAGTTCTACTCTAATAAAATATTTACAATACTAATTTGGAAATCATGGAACATTAAGAAACCAAAATAAAATATTTACAATGCTAAGAATCATCTTATTTCTTCCAAATTGGCTCAATAATTTAATTACTCAACAAATTCATGATTTCATAGAAATTGATTTACTGACTTGATAATTCTTGTAGCCAGTCTGGCATAAGTTGCTTTGCAAAATGTATCAAATGTCAGTTTATTTATCAATACAAATCCACCAGCTGAACTTGTACAGTAGCATTCAACATCAAATTGATTAAAATACAGACGAATATTGATCATACTTGGACAATAACAATGTGTTCGTTTGAAGGGAAGGATGAATTAGTTTTTCATCTTAAAATAAAAAGAATAAATAATAAGTTCAAATAAAAGTTTAGAATTAGATTAAAGAAAGCAGAATGAGAGGGTTTGTTTATTTTCAACAGAAAAATAAGCAATTTTTAAGTTTTGGTGGACAAATTGGACATGTAAAAGTTTTATAAATTCTTAGTATTACATTATCCTTCTAATGTAAAAAATAACAAATTTATCCAATATATTTTATTATTTTGAGTAGAGCTAGGTGCTCCTAAGTTCACCAAGTCTCTTTGTGAACTCAACTCTAAAATCTATCGGATTAACTTCAAACGACGAATCCAAATTGTTGAAATCCTTATATCTTATGAGTGATTCGTCTATGCGTGAAAATTTTAAAGTTTCAAATTAATGTAGTACAGAGTAAAGTGGTCAAAATTAGAAGGTTTATAAATTAATTTTAATGCATTCATTTTTTGAAAGCTTTTTTATCACTTGACTCTATACAAATCTTATTTCAAATTTTAAAATTTATGCATGTAGACGCATCACTCGTAAAATAGAAGGATTTCAATGGTTTGAATTTGTCGTTTGAAGTCAATCCGATAATTTTTAGAATTGAGTTCACAAAGGAGCTTGGTGAACTTAGGAGCACTCTACTCTATTACTTTTGTTTATTATCAATTTTAAAATTGATGAAGTTCTCATTTACCCTTAATTAATTAAAATAGAAATTTATGTAGCATACGTAAAATATCTTATTAGCCAATCTGTAAGAACAAATGGTTCATTTCTCTATTTCCGACACATATATAGTAGCATTTAAGTATACATATGTGAGTATCACAAGTACATAAATTAACTTCACTCGAAAAAAAAAAAAGTACATAAATTAACTACTTGTCATAAAAAATTGACCAATTCGAAGACGGAACACGTCTTACATGCACATGCTACGTGTTTTTGTTTTAATAAAGGTTAAAAATGAGAATTTAATAAATTTAAAATAAGTTTTAATAGCCAAGCGGTATTGAGTAAATTTGTGAGTTTTTGAAATTGAAATAGTATATATGATATTATAAATTTGTAAATTTTTAATATGTAAACTCGAGGTTTTTGAAATCACACCAATTCATGAAAAAAGCACAATGGATGACTCTTTCGATTTTAATATGCGTATCCCATGAACGCGTATTCTCTGCATTAACTCAAAAGAGAATTTTTTGAGTTAATTAATTTTAACTGTTTGATTTTAAACGGAGTCAATCTGACTTCTGCCTAAGATATAAGGGACCTTTCAATATTAGCGTGAATCTAGTTTGCACGAATCTCGATATAAATCAGACAGTTGAAATTTATTAACTCAAAAGATTCTCTTTTGAGTCCGCTTGCCACGATTTTGTCCAATAAATGCTCGCCATGTCATCCGAATGTGCCATGCTTTCCTTCCCTATTCGCTGCGACACTCCACGATGACGTGCTCCACTGTCCAGTTTTCTCCGGATAATTATATTTCCTCTTGGACCTGGAGTATTCCGTAGCGAACAGTTCAGAAATCACTTAATGATGGGTCCCACTCTGCCATTTATTGACGGGTCGCACGCGTTCTCTGTCTTTTACGGTTAAAACCAGGTTTTAGTAACATTCGAGGAAGTCGAAGAAGAAATGCTACATACACCTGGAACACAGAAAAGGTCCATTTCACAAACGAAATAATTTCCCTGCATGTGGGTCCCACGTACTGTTGGAAAAGTCGTCTCCATTCCAAACATAGTCAATTCTGTCCTTTTTAGAGCTTTCTAGATTCCTCCCTTGCTGCCTCCCGTTACTCGAAATCCGGCAATTTGAGTTGCATTGATCTCGTCTCAGATCGCAGAAGCATCACAATCGTGGCTTCGACACAGGGCCTTGCTCGTCGGAAGGTCTCTTCTTCTTCTTCTTCCTCTGGTTCGACTGAACCCGCTCAATTCCTTAAGCAATCCCTAGGTCGAGACAAGAAAGTGAGCAAATCGACTTACCCGGAACTCGGGTTACCGTTTTGGCAGAGTAACTGGTTCTTGGCTCTTCTCTTGATAATGGCCGCGGGGTTCTTTGCTCTAGCTGTTTTTCTATATCTCGGGCTCGAATTGCCCAATGGTTCGCCTTCTTCGGCCATGGCGGCCGAAGGTGTGGAGGTAAGATCTCGAATTATTATTCTCTTTTAGTTAATTATTTTTTCTTCTCAGTAAGGTCAATTGAGCAAATTTTCTGATAGGTTCAATGCATATTTCGGGAATTGATACTTGAAATGTTATGATCCTCTCTATTAACATATATCAATTTTCTACCTGAATAAGCAAGGTTTTGACACAGTTATGCCAAGTCAACAAAATAGTTTAAAATGCTTAGGAGGCAAAGTTGATTGTTTATTTCTTTCTTTTTCTCTGTTTAGGTTACATATGGATCTGTAATTAAACTGGCGCACGAAAGAACCAAGTTCCGGTTGCACTCTCATGATGTGCCATATGGTTCCGGCAGTGGTCAACAGTCTGTGACCGGCTTTCAAGGCGTAGATGACTCAAATAGTTATTGGGTAATCTCTTGCAACCTGCTATCCTCTTCAATTCAATGAACTTGTGTAGTTTCTATCCTTTATTGTATTTGTTAACAGTATTCCAACATTTGAATATTAATTGTTATTAGCTGCCAGTTTGCCAGTTTCTGATTGCTGTTAAAGGTTCTATTAGAGTCTTCAAATTTTTTCGCTAACTGCTCCCCCCCAATCCCCTCCCAACACAGGAAACCCATGCACAATTATCTTAGTTTGAATTGAAATCAACCAAATTCAATGTTGATTCTCCTTATCATGTGAAATACATGACATAATTTTGTCAGTTTTATTGTTTGGTTTGACCTGGGTCAATGTTAGGGTGCTACTCTGGAAGGTTGTAGAAATTGTATGTTTCTGCAAAATGAGTAAAATGATGATTGTAGTTTTTTTCTAATATTGTTCTTTGATAATGTTAAAATTTTAGGTTGTGAGGCCTGTGCCTGACACCTCGGCTAAACAAGGGGATGCCATTACACATGGAACAGTTGTCAGGCTTCAGCACATGAGATCCCGCAAGTGGCTTCATAGCCACTTGCACGCATCCCCAATTAGTGGCAACTTAGAGGTATGTTGTGTTTATTCAATTTTTCCCTATATATCATTCTACCTGGATATATTTAATTGACTATTTTGTTTATTTCAGGTGAGTTGTTTTGGAGGTGAACATCAGTCAGATACGGGAGATTACTGGAGGTGAGAATGTGAACAGCTGAGATATATATCATTAGAATGTTTTCTGGTGCTTGGTTTAATATTTTGTTTTCCTTTTTCATTTGTTTCCCTTTAGGCTGGAGATAGAAGGCAGTGGAAAGACATGGAGGCAAGATCAAAAAGTGAGGCTAAGGCATGTTGATACACAAGGTTATTTGCATAGTCATGATAAGAAGTACTCTCGCATAGCTGGTGGTCAACAAGAGGTGAGTTTGTATTATCATTTTGTTGTCTTTTAGTCTGTGTGGCTTTTTGAAGGTTGGTGGTTAGAGGGACTTAGAGAGAGGTTTCCTGTTTACCTCCTTAACTCTGTAAGCAAACATTAACTGCCGTTTATTCTTGTAAAAATCATG
Organism: Carex arenaria; assembly: GCA_964058825.1. Taxonomy (NCBI): domain Eukaryota; kingdom Viridiplantae; phylum Streptophyta; class Magnoliopsida; order Poales; family Cyperaceae; genus Carex; species Carex arenaria. The sequence continues at coordinate 90,428 of CAXKVW010000194.1, forward strand.
TGATACAAAAGAAACATTTCTTTCTCTTTCTAAATTATATCAATAGCATCCATGGTATTTCTGAGAAAGAACGAGGAAGAGAGGGCCTTTTCCCAGTTTTTTTTATTTTTTTTGGAAAAAGAAGAAGAAAGTTATTGTCTAACTCTTCTTGGAGATATGGGACATCTTCACCATTTTGTATTTATTAATTATTACATAGAAGAATAATTTCTTAATATTAATTTGCTTGTTTTGATAGGTTTGCGGTGTCAGAGAGAAGCGAGCTGACAATGTCTGGTTGGCAACAGAAGGCGTTTATCTTCCCTTAAACAACAGCAAGTAAATTGTCCAGGAGATGGAGCCAAAGTAGGGTAATATTTCTTGAAAAATTGATGTAATATTGATGGCACATGAGGAAAATAGTTTTGAGCATTTCATGTTCTTGAGTAAATTCAATTAGGATATACTTATTAAGCAATTTTCTGTGGTAGCTGGAATTGATAAACTTTAACAGTTTGGACTTAATTAAAATGGTGCTTCTACTTACATTTATTGGTATGAATTGATCAAACTCATTTTAAGAAGTGCTTTGGATGATTTGTGCTATATTTATGATCTTGAATTAACTAAAAGTCTAGAACTGTCATATAATCTGGAAGTATCAATATGATTCTATTCGTGTTAATTCTAAGCAATATATCATGATTTGAGCAAACTAAACTGTTATAATATATTTACAATACGTTTCATACATCTTATCATATTTTTAAACAATTTGGGCCTCATTCGAGATCTTACAATTGTCAAAACGGACTGATAATCTATAATAACTATCATTTAAAAGTGGCTAAATTAAAAAAAAAATCAGGAAAACTGACAAAAAATCGTGAAATATCATCAGATCCTTAGACAGTTCATTTGTGTTATCTGTGTTCATTATGAACGAAGCAACGGCTATTTTTTTTTGTCGAAAAATCTTTCGGAATGCAATTATAACACCTACCATTCATGTTTCCATTTTTTTAACTAATTTAGCCTAATTTTAGATCCTAAAATTGCATAAAAGAAAATCAAAGAAAAATTGCTGAAACTCACATAAAATCTCAAAATATCATGAAATACCTGGTCATAAGTCCATTTATGTTCATTCTAAACAATTAATATCTTTGGAATAAAATATTGGTATAATATATTTACAGCATATTCTATGTATCTATCCACATTTTTTAATCAATTTAGGTTGCCCCCAGACCCCATTTATCAAACTACAAAAGCTGGTGGGGTTTATACTTTATGATATGAATAATTGAAACGGTGATCTCAGAACCAACTATGATATTCCCCATCTCTCTTCTCTATTTTAGGCTTCAATTATAGTTTTTTTTTCCATTGGATCTGGTGTATGCTCGATTTTTGTTAAAATTCACTGGTACGTTCTATCTATGGCTCAGGCTAGATAGTGAGTTTCATTTTTTTTTTGTTCACAAAAAATTCCCATCCGCTAATTTAGAAATGCAAAGCAGAAGGCCATGTAAATTTTGCTTAAATTCCCTTCCGACAACGATTTTCTGTGTTTAATCCTCCAATTTGCTTAGAATGGTGTGCTGAACCATGTGTTTACTGTACTGGGGCACGTCACTGATCAAGTTGATTACTTCAATACATAGTATTAGCGTAGATTACCTTGCGTATGATCACATTTGTAACTTGATTCTTTTTCTTTGTCACTGATGGTAAGAGATTCCATTTTGGTCCTCAGACTTGTAACCGGGATCGAGAGCAAGTTCATTAATTGATGAACTTCTGCAATGATTATAGTGGATAATTATTGTCTGAGATACCAGTAACTGATACAGTTATCATTTTACAGTCTGTTTGTGCTAGTTCATTGGTTTCGAGTTCAGGTCTCAGCTCAAGTTGTTTACAAATGTTTGTAGTTATCTTCTGGTATTGTAAAGATATGTAACAAAATATTGAATCTGTTTATTTTGTGATATGGTTTAGTGATATACTAAACAGAATTGAATAGTTGGTGTATTTCTCAGTTTTACTTTTGTAAAATTGAATTTAAATATACTCTAATGTAGCATTTGGTATTACATTAGGTCATGTTTGGTTGTGGAGTAAAGTTACTCCGAATTAAATTTTTTACTCCGAGCTAAGGCAGATTAAAATAATCATCTTTGGTTGGAGTTTGATTGGAGTTTGGTGGAGTAAACTAATGAAGAGAGAGAAATTATAACAAGATGTTACTCTAACTACAGGACTCACAAGTGGAGTAAGTTACTCCACCTCTCTAGGTGGAATAACTTAATCCGGATTAACTCAAATGTTACCCCATCTTACTCTTTCAAATTTACTCCTCGTTTGACTTTTTCAAGGTGGAGTAGAGGGTTTACTCCACTATTTACTCCACAACTAAACATGACCTTAGAGTAAATTTGTTATGAAATCATTTTATCATTTGCGCTAAATTCTCTGTCTCTGGTACTTTTTCATTAGTAACCATAGCTGAATAGAAATGAAGTTGACTAAAGTAATTAATTTGAAATGTTGTAGATAGGCTGCAAATTAATTAAACTGAGTTGATTTAAAAAAAAATCAGGGATAGTTTTGTCATCTTTTATTTGATTTAGTTTCAAATCAGGGTGCTATTGGATACCACCCAATAATGAAACATAACTTTTTATTTCTCATAATAGTTCTTCAATCATAATTTTACTAAATGAATTTAGCTTATTAAAAACTATGTACACCACCCAGCAAATACTGGTTTAGGGATTGACAGTGTATTTTAGTTATTTACAGTGCGATCCTCGAACACCGGAAATTTCTTTTGAGCAAATGTCTTTTTCAGAAACTTTGACATTCAAAACGCTGCAAACAAGTTGCTCATATATCTGATACTGTACATAAATGTGGCCTTGAAAAGGCTGAATTTAAGGTTGTAGAACTCTGGCTGTTGGACCTTCCTGGTATTATTTTGGATTTAAATTAGTCATTCCACCAAAAAATAAAACACACTATGTTGATCAATTTTCACCATATCTCTGCCGCTCTGGACCTTTTAACATTGAAAATGCTAACGAAAAAAAAAAAAAAAGAAACAAAAGAAGACATAAATTTTGTTTTATTGATTTAAAGTTGGGTTATTCTGCAATTGAAGAGAGAGTTGTAGCGCATTTTCCAAAGGTAAAGAAGTATGATTGATAGGGCCATGTACAAAAGGCCCTAGAACTGATCATGGGTCATGAATAGCTCGGAATTTGGACCTCTATTAGAGGCCAACCCGAGAGCAAATAAGACAGCCCATGATCCAGCAACAACCAGGCCTGATAAGGCCCGATGAAGATCCGCCTTACAAGGACCCATGCGATGATACTTGGGCCAAGAATGAACTGGATTCGAACCCTTGTTGGATATGCCTGCTATTCGAACCTTGGGTCTTGATTTATTTGATCTCGGATTGGGCCCCGAGAAGGGTCCGAATCCGAGATCAAATAAATCAAGGCCCAAGGTTCGAATAGCAGGCATATCCGACAAGGCCCGGCAAGGGCTCGCCTCGACAAGAATCTGGCCCAGATTTAGCTTATAGTCATAGCCTCCTTGGCCTTACGAGTCGGGTGCAGTATAGTGACCGTCATTTTATGCGAGCGTCACCGCTCCTATGCGAACTTCCCTAACCGTTCTGACAATATGGAATGACGGTCAGGGGACAATCTATTTAAGCCAAAAGGCTCCATTACACAGGGGCCAAAGGCGAATCTAGCCTATATGAATGGGGGTCAATTGACCCCCATTCATTTTCAATTTTTTTTATACTTGGACCTTATTTTTAATATATTTTAAGGTAAAATATTATGGATAGTTCAAAATTGACTTTCATATGAAGTACGAAAATTTTATATGCTTGACCCCATTATATTTGACCTCCATAATTTGAAAATTTGGCTATTTTTTTCGACAAGCGAGATATCATACAGGATAGAGTCCGAATACCTCCACACTTTCCTCTTTCCTATCTCAGCCCATCTTGGGCGAGCCCAAAACCCAAAAACTCGATATCTTACATACAGCCTACTCTCGCTCCGAGATAGGACGTATCAATGATGAACATAAATATATCTGCTGCAGAGTTGTTTAGAAATTATTTGAAACAAATAAGAGAGGAGACCAGTGGAAGATTGCATACAGATTACAGACCGAATGGCACGCCAAACAAATGGTGGTTGGCTTTTGCAAAAAGGAAATTTTTGAACATAATTATATATTCCTTTTAGAGATGCTCATATTTTATTATTTTCTTAACTACTTTTGTACCATAAACAATATTACTTTGATATCCAGTGATGATTTAGAGCCATGAATCATGTTGCTTAATGGAGATAGGAGTAGGTCCGATGACCATCGGATATACTTTTATGTTCAATTAGCTCTAAAACTGTACGACGATAATTAAGATTGGTGCGCAAGGAAATTGAAATGACCTGCACAGCTTTTAATATAATTAGCACGGATCCTGATGCAATCGAATGGTCATTTCACCCATCGAACTAAAGTATGTCCGATGGGCATCGGACCTACTCTGAATTCTGCTCAATGTCCTTTCTGTTGAACCTTTTCAAGAATCAATATACACTATAGCACTAACTACTTTGTAATAAATGGAATTAATGAACTTAATCTTAGGAGCCTCTAACAAATGCATGCTACCTCTTGTGTATGAATTTTTTTTTTTGTTTTGATTTGGAAGAAATCTTTGTAGTCCCTACACTTTGTTCCCTGTTTGGGACTGTTGCGCGTTGAGGAAGCAAATAGGCCTTTTGTTACATAGAAGAGAAGAAAAAAAGAGAAAAAAAGAAAAAAGACTGGGCCCTTAGTTATCATGAACTGCTGCTACTTTTTTTGTTTGTTTCTTTTATTCCTTGCTTATATGAAGGAAACCCACAACAGGACAGTTTAATATTAGTCAGTGTTGTAAAAAAAAAAATATGTTAAGCCAATTAATCAGCTAATTAGTTGTTGGCGGTGATCAAACTGTTACAGATTTTTTCAACTAATTGACCGATTATAACCGATTATTTTTTATTAACCGCTTAACTGTATCATATATCGGACGACATACCGTTATTTACAACACTGAAATATATGAACTGTATAACTTATGTATTTGACTTCCAAAATAATTTACATCACCAGTAGGGGATTCAGATGGCATGAGTTTTATAATTTTTGAAATCTTAATTATATATTATTTAATTGATTTGTTCACATGTATTAATTTTTTTGTCTCATCAAGCGTGGTGGATTCAAATGGTTCTATTTTTTGTACCTCCGCTTTATAATTTTCTTATAACATTTTTTTTAAAACTTATATATTAAAATAAATCATTTAGATGAGATCGATATTATTTTTTTAAATGCACAAAAGATATAACTTTTCAGTTTTGTTTTTATATGATACAATAAGTTGAAAATCAACATTCAAACTTATCCATATCAACATATTTTGCAATCTTTTAACACCGATCAAAACAAAGTCAGAATGCAGTAATCTTTTATATGTGCAGAGAGAAAATGATATAGGTCATGTTTGGTTATGGAGTAAGTGGTGAAGTAAACCATCTCCTCCACTTTTAAGGAGCCAAACAAGAAGTAAATTTGAAGGAGTAATATGGAATAATATTGAGTTAATCCAGATTAAATTACTCCACCTGTGGGTCCCACAGTTAGAGTAACATACATGTTATAATTTTTCTCTTTTCATTAGCTTACTCCAAATTCCAACTAAACTCTAACTGAACATGATTATTTTAATCCGTCTTAGCTTGGAGTAAGAAATTTAATCCGGAGTAACTTTACTCCACAACCAAACATGACCATAGAGTAAATCTAACGGTTTTATTTTGATATTTGAGTTTAAAATTTTAAGTTATATTATTAATTTTTACAAAATAGAGACATGATGGAGACACAAAAAATGAAAACATTTGAATCTTCCTCATATTATTATGAAACAATGATATATTATATATAGTCCTCATTTCTCACATTATTACTCCATCGGATCAGCGATTTTCAAAATGTCTAATAAATAGTAAAAAACATTCAAAAAAAATATAAAATTTGGTCTCCAAGCACATTTCAATATGGAGAACATATTTTTTTTTTGAAATCATGTGTTGGGGGTCAAGCCACCCAACACACTTTCAAACTCCTGTGTATATTATAGAAGATTTTCCCACTTTGTGGGTTTCGAACCCACGACCTTTCACATGAGAGCCATGTGCCTTTGCCACTAGACTAAAGACAAGTTCTCATATGGAGAACATGTTGAGCTCTTGGATCGGCTATTTGAACTTTGAAAATGAAGATATAGTGTCATGGAGTAAAAACTTGTATTACTCCATGAAGCACAATAGTCCAGCTCTCTCTCTCTCTATATATATAATTTAATCTGAGCTATTAAGTAAATATTAAAAAAAAATGAATGAAATGATATAGTATAGAATAATTTTTAAAATGGTATTTAGTCCTTGTATTTAAATTTTAATTTCGTTCGAATTACTAGAGTGTGCAACCCAGCTTGGGTGGTTTTCTCCCAAAAAACAAAAAAAAATAAAAAATTAAGAGAAGTTTGGTTGTGCCGATGAAATAAAATTGCTCTCGAATTTATACCACTCTACATAATCCAGGCCGTTTTGATTGTGCCTTTTTAAAAAGGGTTTCTGAAGTACTGTTAAAGGGCAATAAGGAATTAAGGATAGCAATTTAGGGTTTTAATTCAGGTATGTTGGCTGTCTTTTTTTTTTGGTAGGTATGTTAGTGCTCGGTTCATTAAGTTAATGAGTGAGTCAATTTGAGTTGACAACTGTGCTCGTGCTCAAGTTGACTCGTACTCGTTAAGCGACTTGTTAAGAAATCAAGCCTATAGGAATCTGGGAGCTTGACTCCCTTGTTTCGCTTTCAAAAAAAAAGAAAATAAATCAAGCCTATAGGCAGTTTTGAATTTTGTTTCGAGTTTTTTTTTTTTAAATTTTAGAATTAGACAAACTAATAAGTGATAGCTGATAACTAATCCTCCAATAAAAATTATTGGCATACTAAGTTATACAACCAGACTCAAGCATCACAAATTACCAATTAATTAATTTCAATAGTATCTTACATATAGCCACATAAAGCCAAGAAAAAATATTTGCGTATTGTTCTAAATTTGTTTTTGTTCATGAACCCAAACAACATGTTTTAATATTGTAATATACACAACATGCTTTCCACACAAAATTAACAAAACTACTTGAGATTGGATGTGACATGAGTTTATGTAAATGATTTCTTAATAAGCGAGTTGGGATATACTCATGCTCAATTCATTATTAACAAGCGAGTTGATAATGAGTGAGTTATTAGAGAGTTATGAGTGATTTTTTCATCTTCAGTCTTTAGCCTAGTAGCAAAGACAAAGTTCTGAAAAGTCGCAGGTTCGAAACCCAAAAAAAAACAATTCTTTGTACATATTAAGGGCATGTTCGGCCCCAGAGTGAGAACGGGAATGAGAACAGAATTGAAAATTATTGAACTAACAAAACACTGTGTGGGCAGGACTTTTTACACGAAGTTTGAGTGAATTTTTTTTTTCCCACGCGCACAGTAACATTTGAACAGACCCTAAATAGTTGAGTAACTTGACTCCAACTTTTATTAAAAAAAAAAAAAAGAGTTACACAAGCATGTTTTAATCTTCAAACACACTAAATTGTACAAGTTATTTTCAAGATAATTTAATATTTCAAAATATCCACTATAAATGATTACGTACGTAAATTCTATAAAAATATTTTAATTATTGGACTATCGCTCTTTGCCGAATAAAATTGCTCAATAACTCGCACAAATCATTTTAAATATATTTTCCCCATCTTTTAAATGAGAATGATCAAACGCGCAGTTTAATATTTAAAGGGTGTTAAATGCAATTTCTAATAAAAACAGGAGAATACTAAAAAGTTCCAGGTGTGCAAATTGCAGAATACGTGGACTCGGTGTACGATGAACAATAACAAGTCGGTGACGGTGAGTCGGTGACTCCGCTGTATCCATTTGGGTTTATGCTCCGGGTTCATTTGAAAAATAAATGTCTAGAGGAGAAACCAGTAGCGCCGTAGTGGTCTGGCGGCGCATTGTACCGCGTTCATATTTCACCTAACTCTGTCTCTCTCAGATAGAAAAAAAGATATACTTTGTTTATGTTCTGTACACAACTACACAAGTACACATACATTATTATTATTTATATTTTATCCAAAAAAAGACTTGAGGCATTCAGGGTACGTAGTCATCTCCCTCAAAGGTTCAAATAGTCAATAATGGCAACACAATCAATAAAAAAAATTGACCAAGGAATTGTTTTTGTTAGGCACTTTTCATGATTTCTGTAAGTTAGGAGGGTGTTTCTCTAAAACAGTGATATTGTCTTTTATTAAAAAAAAGTTAGAATGAAATTTTAACTGAATTAAGTTGAGATTGAAAAAAAAAGTTAGTATGAATTGAAATTGAAAATGCAGAAAACTGTATTTTTAATTTGAATAAAAAACCTCACAAAACAGTAGAAAAGATGCAGTGATGCAACTTTTACATTGCTTATTTGAGAATCAAATCACCTTTTCATTTGTGGACAGAAAATTCCTGCACACAATGTCAATCCATTCATCAATTTTATTTTTATTTCTATCTAAACGGTCATATTTAAATATTAATTATATATTTTTACAATTTAAATATTTCCTATTCTTTAATCATAATTGTTCAAACAGGAACATAATAAATGAATGAATATTTCTTGTTTGAGAATTAAATCACCAGCTCATCTGTGGACAGCAAATTTCTGCACACAACGTCAATTCATCAATCAATTTCATCTTTATTTCTATCTAAACGGTCATATTTAAATATAAATTATGTCAAACAGGAACAAAATAAATGAATAAATTGACATGAGAGCAAACAGCAGATTTGCACATATTTGCACCGACATATATAAAAAAAATGACATTGCTTATTGCCTTATTTGCACATATTTGTTTGCACCGACATTAAACTTCCAGAAACCAAAATTATTTATAAAATGCTCATCTTCTGGGGTGCATTCGCTAACATTCCAAAAGTAAATTCGACCACTTTCCCAAAAGAAAAGAAAAAAAGTTTTAATAAAACCCTTTTCTTGTCTTCCAATCTTTCTCTTCCTCAAATCCAATACGCCATTAACGATCTTGAAGATCTCCTCCTTCTTCTTCGACGCGTCTCTTATGCTCCTCTCGGCGCCTCGATGCAGGATCCATCGTCTCCTTCTATCAACATCCGCGAGGTCTGGTCGCACAACCTCGAATCGGAATTTGCTCTGATCCGCGATCTGATCGATGACTTTCCTTTTGTCGCTATGGATACCGAGTTTCCCGGAGTCACCATTCGCGTCATCTTCCCGACGGCGGTTACGCTTTCGCATCTCAACTACCAAACCCTCCGCGCCAACGTCGATCTGTTGCACATGATCCAGCTAGGCCTTGCTTTCTCAGACGAAAACGGAACTCTTCCGGTTATCGAAGGGAGACCCAGTGTGTGGCAGTTCAATTTTAGGGAGTTCGATCTAGAGAAGGATATTTTCGATCCCGAATCCATCAAGCTTTTAAATGACCATGGAATCGATCTGTACAAGCACCATACTTACGGGGTCGATGCGGGTCAGTTCGCTGAGTTATTGATGTCGTCTGGTGTGGTGCTGAATGATTCTGTCGTCTGGATTACCTTCCATGGCGGGTATGGATTTTGCATAGATCTGTTTTGCCTAGGGTTTCTATACCGGTACTGAAAAAGTTTAAGTGAACCAACCTTTTGAGATAGAATTTTATTATACTCACTTTATAGTTATTTCTTGGTCAGTATTTACAGGGAATTAGGTCAATTATAGCCTTGTTCCTGCTATTGCACTTAAATAAAAAAGTTAGATGTCTGGTTCTTGACAGTATTCAAGAAAAGTTTGCGAAACTTCTTTGAAAATTTAGAAGAAACTAAGGTATTTAACTAAAAATAAATGCATGCTGAAAAAACCTACCAGACTAAAGACATGGCACATGTTGAAAAGAACCTGGGTGATATTGGACTGGAAGTATCGAGTACCTGAATCCTAACACTGCAATGCCATCTTGTAGTAATTATTGGTACACAACAGTGCTACACCAGTACATTGTCCAATCTGACAATACTCCTGATACATGACAGGTATGACTTCGGCTACCTTTTGAAATGCCTGACGGCAGACAAGCTGCCTGTAACCCTAGAAGGATTCGCTGAGCTAAGCAAGACATTCTTCCCAGTGTTTTATGATGTGAAGCACCTAATGCGTTACTGCCCTGGACAAGGTTTTCATGGAGGCCTCAACAGGCTATCTGAGTGCCTCAGTGTAGAGCGTGTTGGCATTTGCCACCAGGCTGGCTCTGATGCACTTCTGACGCTCAAGTGTTTTGTTGAGATGCTGGAGAAGAAGTATGTCACTGTTCCCCTAGAGAAATATGCCGGGGTGCTTTATGGTACTGGGGATGACTATTTGCAGGTGCTCAAAGTTTGAGATGTGCAAAGTAACTGAACTAATGTTAGTAATAAAATTTCAATGAGTTGATTTAGCCTGTTGCTTGCCCTTGCCTCTTTTCTTTTATTGTTTGAAGTTTTTTTTTCTTCTCATTTGGGTTTGGGGGGGGCAGCTGTCTTCTGCTATTAGAATAGGTTTAGTGTAGGTTTACTAGCTTAAGTATCACTCTCCTTAATTCTGAAGGAGAAGGTTGGATAGATTTTTAATGACACTGCAACAAGTGTATATCATTATTTAGATTTGCTAACATACGTACTAGGTCTTCTTAGTTAGCTAGAAGAAAAGATTGCTAATATTTGGATCTAACACCACAGGTTCATTGCACTATTTAGCTAACTTGGTACATGTAGCCTTCCGTTAGCTAGAAGAAATGGTCGCATAGATTTGGGTCTAATAACACCACAACAGGGAACTCTGTAATCCAGTTTTACTATCATATTAATTTGTTAGTTCTGACGAATAACAGAAGTGGTATCCCCCGCAACAGCCAGTGTATACCTTTTTTTATTGCCATTTGAAAAGGCCTTCTGGCATGCTTGGGTTGTAGCATGTGTAATTAGGCACACTCTAGCGGACAAGTATCATCTCTGGTATTGGACAGTGGGGCCCACAATTTTATGGCCTGGATTTACTCAATCTGGTGCCTTTGAAGATGTAGGCCCACCCTTTAAGATTCGTGCCAGGTTAAAAGAACGGTCCGGATCCACTAATTCTATAGGATTCCTTTTTACGGTACCGGGGAGGATGTGAATTCCACTAGCCCACAGCACTCGTGTACTCTGGAAACTGATCTGTGTTTTTTTTTTCCCTTCTTTTTTTCTTCGTGCAACTTTATGGTCAATGCTGCATTGTTAAGGGTCCCTTTAAGTGTAGGTATCTTTTATACTGTGAAGGTTTGTTAGACTGTAGTTTTTGAACTTGCACCTCAGGAGAAGTATAACTGCTACATCGATAAAGAATATTTATCGACTAGGACCTGGGTAGCTACGGGGTTATTTCTCCTTGGTTAAGCTTTGCTAGGGATTAATTGAGGGTTTCAAGCTTGGGAACTATGGTATCCCTTGGAATGTATGGTATCCCACGGGAGATATGGTATAAAACAGCTAGATATCTACCCAGTATAGTATTCTGTGAGGTTTTTTTCCTCAGTTTTAGCTTTAACAAATTGATCGTCTGGTGGATGTCGGTAATAGTTTCTGTACCCAGTGGGAAGAACCTGTGCAGGATAGGCAGTTGGCTGGGCTTTTCTTAGGGTTCAGAATGATAAGAGTATTTCTCAAATCAATCCGAAAGAATTTAAAAATAGAAAAAAAAAGTATGCAGAGCTGATGCTTAACGATGGATTGTGTGTCAGATTTTATACAATTTGAGTGCCATTAGTCAAAGTATCGCATTCCAGATGCTGCATTTGAAATTTAGAAATATTTTTGTATGATTGTTAAGTTAAACCAGAGCCAATGCATTCCAGTCCTAACCACAGTTCTTTTCTTTGGTAATTAGTGGATGTTGGCTGGATTGTTATTATTGTTCTTAGGAACTTAAATATGCTCAGATTGTTGGTGGATACTGAGCATGTTGGCTCCACTATCATGTTAGGTTTTGTATGTAGTGGTAAGCTAAACTGTCAAGTAAGGTAACTACCGACTAGAATACATTCGAAGTGGTGTTTATTATTTACTAATTAGAATACTTTCAACATTTTAGATTTTATTGTTCTAGATGGTATTATATAGGTTTCTCAAACAACAGATAAGGTGGTATGAGTTTAGTGTTAGTATATGCAATGAGCATAAATCAGTACAGTAATGATTTTATTGTGCGTGCCTTCTATTGTTCTTGAACCGAAATAATAGCGAAAGTGCAGTGGCTTATAGATGTGCTGTAGCTGTACTTCCGGTAAATTTGTGATCATGTATTGGTTTGTGATCTTTTGGTGCTGTTAATTTCCATTCCTGCGGGTTCTAATGTTATTACGTTTGGAGTTACCATTTATAGAGAAATGGAATGGTTTTTACTTTTTAGTTAAAATAGCATTGCTATTTTGTTTCACTTGCAATTATTTTTTGAAATATGTTTTTTTTTAAATATGTCACTTGCAATTATTCAAGACCTAAAGGGCAAATCAAGCCTCTCATTTATATTGTGCACCGAGTTTTTATAATTAGCATTATTTTTAATTTATCTAATGCAAATAGCATTTACATTGTTGGAAATATTACCTGGTTAGCATTCCTCTTTTGAATTACCGCTCTTTTTATTATATTTTAGGGAAAAAAAAATTTTATGCCACTCCAAAACATGAAAATTAAAAAATTGCCACCTCAAAACATGAATTAGTTATTTACCTCTCTAAAATCATTAAATTTATAAAATTTCCACAATTATATATCTAATATACATATTTGATTAAAATTATTCTGAAAAATATTGTATAAAAACATATTTTGATATTTCCAAAATTATTCTTAACCATCACCACTGTCTTCACTCAATTAACTCCACAATCACCATTAGAGAGCTCAGGTCTCAAGGTCTCTCCTTCCTCTCTTCTCCCCGTTGGACCTCAATCCAGCACAAGCCGTTACTTTTTCTCGGACCGCTTTAATTTCTCCCATCTACAGCTTTTAGATAAGGGACGAGTGCAACATAAGCAGTTTACAGGTGATTCGTTGCATGTAGTCTCCATTTCACTTGCTAAACGGAGAGAAGAGATAAAGTGGTTTTCCAATGCCAATGCGCACTGCGCAGTCACCTCTGTCTCTGTAAATGGCAGCTTTTATTTCTCATCTCACTCTCTCTCCAGTTTTGTGTGTGTTAGTGTGAGAGAGATCCAGAGGCAACCGCCTCTTTACCAACGCTCAAGAACTTGCACCTTTCTCTTTTCCTGTCTCTTTTCCTCTTTGAGGACATTGCTGAATTAGTTGGTGGGAGAGATGGAATTTCAAAGGGAAGAGATGGGATTCTAGCTAAACATTGTCAAGGGTAATTTTGGAAATACCAAAATATGTTTTTTATACAATATTTTTCAGAATAATTTTAATCAAATATGTATATTAGATGTATAATCGTGACAATTTCATAAATTTAATGATTTTAGAGTGGCAAATAACTAATTTTATATTTTGAGTGGTAATTTTCTAATTTTCATGTTTTGGAGTGGTATAAAAATAATTTTTCCTATATTCTAACGTGTTATGCATGAATCCGCATCCTCTGCTTTAAGGTAATTTTTGACCTGTGCCATCAGAATTTGGATCAATTCAGCCCATGTCTATAACACACGTGGTTCTTTAATATCAGTGTGGATTTAAATTAGATGGTCCAGGTCTTAACTCAAAATCTGAGTTAATGCAAAGGATACAAGTTCACTATGCATACTGCACTTGAGTCCGTATTATAAACATGTATCTTTATTTTTAAAGTCGTAGTTGATCCAAATAGCTCATCGTGATTTTGTATGACAATGCATTAAAACAATTACTTTCGAATAGTCCAAAATCTTTAGATCAAGTGATTTTATATCTATTTAAAGTATAGTAAAAGAATTAAAAAAAAATGTAAATTTTGACATCCAAGAATATTTTCACGTAGAAATCATGTTGAGAGGGAATTCGGATCCCCAGAGGTGCAATAAGTAAATCGCTAAAAATTGTGCTACCGCTACTGCATGATGTGGGAGCATAAAAGCACTGAATAATTGGCTAAAATAAAAATAAAAAATAACAAGCACTAAATAAGTAAAGAATAGTAACATCCATTAAACTCTGCTTGCCAAATTGGCAAGCGCAAGACCTTGCCTTTTCAAATCAAACCGTTGAATTTTTTTCATGCACGAATCTCAACACAGATTAATGGTTTGATTTGGAAAAGCAGGATCCTGTTTGCCAATTTGGCGAGTAGCGAATTCCGATCCAGACTGCAAGCCCAAAGGCCCAAAGCAGGAATTGAAAGATGTTGATCAAAATAAGCTTCTCTATAAAATATTGCTACTGAAGCAGATAAAAATAGCAACTACAGAAATCTCTTGATATTAAAGGTTACTACAGCAACAGTCACCTCCGAAGGGCTTTACATTTTTGAAAAAAAAGATTGTTCTTTTCCCTTGATATACAAAAAAAACACCACTTGAGATTTTGAGCTTGAGATACCCAACACAAACACATAAGAACCTTTACATTTTTGTCCAGAGATAAAGCTTACCACCTCCAGCACATGCAAGATGACCCTCTTTATAGGGATGGGTTGCAAACCGGCAAGGGATATTTGTCATGTATTCACTTCGGAGAGGGGTTGTGATATTATCCTCTATTGAAATTACATCTACTGCTCTCTGCATGTTTCCTATGAATATGTAAGAGTCATTCCAGCCCCATATTGCCCTGTAACAAAAAACAAAGAGCAGATGTTGTTTCAAACAAAATCAACTTAGGATACAGATTGCTTCAGTAGTATTTTATGAAATTGATCGCATTAATGGAGATCTTAACTAGCGTTTTGGATGGAAATTAGTTCAAGGTTTAAAAGGCCCAACTTGACCAATTAATTGCAAGTAAACAGGCAAACAAGAAAAAATAATGAAATGGGTTCTTCATTAATGTAGGCCTTGTCAGCCATATAATACAAGTCATGGTCAATTCAAAATGTTGCCTTTTTAATTTTACTTGAAGTGGTGTGCACCAATGCATACCTGAATTTTGATAACCAGTGTCCTGTTTGATTGTTATGCTCAATTATAGATGATTTTTCATAGTGGGGACCACTCTGAATACGAACAGTGTCATCCAAACTGCAAAGAAAAATAAACAAACTGAGTGATGGGTGTCTTAGAAATATTGTCAAGGCAGAGCACACCCAGTATTAGAGCATTCTATGGTACATGTGGGTGTATCTTACATATATAAAAATCATCTCTCTATAGGTTTGCATACCAATTATAGCCTTGGATCGTTAATTATTGCAGATTACACCCAATATATGTCTGTATTTGCACCACGATTAATCACAAACACTTCTTGGTTTAATCACCAAATGTGTAACTAAATTACTCTTTATCTTTTTAGCTCAAGTAAATCACTTCATTCCAATTTACTCAAACCTGGCAACCTAACATGTTGAACCGGACGTTGGTAATTTTATCTACTACAAAAATTCATATTGCAAGCATACCTAGTTGTAACTATACCATTCCCAGTTGGTGAGAAATAGGCTGAATGCACGGCTCTATTGTGTGATACTTCCCTCATAGACTTCGGCTTGTCTTTATCAATACATCTCAAGTCCCATATTCGCACAAATCTATCTGATGAACTAGTAGCAATCAAATTCGAATTCTCTGGGTGAAAATCAATGGTGTTAACCCTTTGTTCGTGCAATTCCCACTCGTAAATAATTTTACCGGCTCTTTCATCAAAAGATTTTACCTGTTTCAATGTATGAAAGAGGACTGAGATTTTGTTATGTTGGTTTCAGCACAGCCAAGGGCTCCTGATAGTTCCAGCTAAGATGAAGGCATAAAGGTAAAATCATCCATTATACAAAGTACTTGCAAAAATAATCATTATCGTTGTTATTGGCAAAGAACACAGATGATCAAAGTTAATTTTCCTCTTATTCAATCACTCTCCTTCCATTTACTTCTCTATTATTCTTTTATCATATTTCTATGAAAATAACCTGTTCAACAACATGAAGACCAAAACAGGCAATGGTATTGTATAACAAGCAAGACAGAAAGTCCCTTGAGGAAAGACAAGTTCATAGATAGAGAGAATATATCATCAGATTACTAAAGAGAAAGACAAGTTCACAGATAGAGAGAAAGACAAGTCCCTTGAGGAAAGACAAGTTCATAGATAGAGAGAATATATCATCAGATTACTAAAGCATTGTTTGCAGTGTAAAGCTAGCATGAGCTTCAGCTCACCAAGGTAGTCCCAGAGTTGAACTCAAAAATTTATTGGACAGACTTCAAAATGACAAATCCAAACTGTTCAGACCAACCCACATCACTAATGATGTGTTTACATCCAAGTTTGTAAATTTACCAGTTTATTTAGTATAAACTATAAGTCTATAAGGTCAAATGGTAAAAATATGACAAAAAAAATGAACACATCAAAATTAACTACAAAACCTTCAACTTTTTTTAGCTTGACTTTATACTAAATAAACTAAAAAAATTACAAATTTCGATGTAAATGCATCGCTAGTGAAGTAGTCAAATAGAACAGTTCTATAATGATTTGGATTTGTCAGTTGAAGCCAATCCAATAGATAACCACACGGTGAGCTTCTCGCGTTAGCTTCACTCTTGTTTGCAACTAAAAGAAATCGCAAATGTCCTCTCAGACAAGGAAAAGAACCTATCTAACAATTTTTGTATTTCTATTTTTCTTAATTAGTCAGATAGAAACAATAAGATGGCTGCCTAACCTTGCCCTTCTCACCCAGAAAGAGAGAATTGTGATCATGTGGTGATTGAGAGAGCGAGAATATGGAGTCGTCAGAAGAGTGGATTACTTCAAACATCTCTTTTTCCATGTCCATCAGACAGAGATCTCCATCATAGCATGAACTGTAAATCTGCATTTAAAATTGGGCAAATCCGGTATCATTGGGTATTAAGATGGTAGTTCAGTATTCACATCTCAACAATGAGCACTTTGTTGCTTTTGTTTTTCTTGGCTATCAGGGGCTTGATTGTGGCATTTAACACCTGACCCAGTGATATATTGGGAGAAAATATAATGATTGTCATAAATGAGAAGATACCAAACTGGAAGAATAGCAATTTAAATTCTATTTTGACAGGTTTTTCTTGGACACATTAATTTCAGGCTAAGAATTTTATTAAAGAACTGATGTCTAGTTACCGCGCCATGTTGGTGTTGGGCCCATCAGCACATTATTGGAAAGTGTGAATTTTTGGGGAGTACCTAACTACCCTAAAATCTGAGGAAATTTCTGTTTCCGCAACAATATCATAACTAAAATATAGCCTTTACCCTCTTCTTCCTATTCCTAAAGTACTCAAACTAAACCTCATTTTGTGGAGACAGTAAAGGATGAATAAAATTGGGAACAAAGGCAGATGGGACTATTAGAGCTGGAAAAATCTAACACCAACTGAGATACTTCATTAGAAATGAAACCGGGCCCAAAGCTGAATCAAAATCAACCAGCAGGTGATAATTCTGATGATCCCATCTGGAGCAATTCATAATCAACAGAACAAAACCTATTGATCCATAACCTACAGGTTGTACCTGGCATGCAAGAAAAACCTGAGGCAGCCTGAAAAAACAACCTGATAGTGCCAGTAAAACAAATTCACTATGAAACAGAATGAACTTGTTAAGATCAGAACCTCAATAACCCAATTACTGAAGCAAAGAAATACCAAAAAGAAAAGGATTTAAACTAAATCTGAATATACATAAATTAACCAGAACCAAATTATCCAAGAGACGAAATTAACCTGAACCTAATGTTACACGTTCCTGAAAATAAACTGACCAGAACAGCACAAGGGCTACAATTGACCCAGACCCAATTTGATTTACATAGAACCTGCCACACCCTGCCATTGTAGCAATGAATTACATGCTATTATAAGGTTTTGTGATGATACCAAAAACGCAAAAATAAGTTTATCTTTAACATTAATAATTCACCTTTCTGGTTGAAGAAGGATGAACTGAAATCCCAGAAACTGTACTTCTATGAGGAAAAAACTTAAAAAGCCTATCTGAAACCCCTTCTCCATCTTCTTTGTTACGATCCGCATCCCAAATTCCCAAGCCTTGCTTGTTCCCTGATATAACAATCGACCTACTAAAAACAGGCAAAAAGCTTACAATCATGATCCTCTCTCCCGCAACCTTTCTCACATTTTCCTCTTTCAAGGTCAGCTCGAATCTTGCATCCAAATTCAAATCGATCTCTTTTTTAATATTTCTGAGTTCTGTCCTCTCTCCAGCCAAACACCTTGCCTCGACCAGAGGCCTATACGAGCCAGAATCCACAAATGCATCTGTGAAAGAAAACTGACCGGTGGGGACCTGTGGGAAAGAGGGAGAGGCAGGAGTAGGAGTAGAAGTTGAGGTTGAGTCAGGAGGAGGAAGGCCGCGAGAGCGAAGGGACCGACGCAGCGTGGTTAAAGGAGGGTTCGGTTTTTTAGTGCGCTTAGTGATCGGATTTTTGTTTGCTCTGGGTGGGGAGAGAATGGAGGCGAGTTGAGATTTCTGGTGGAGGATAGAAGCTATCCTTTCCCTGTTGCGTTTTATATTCTCTTGGCGCTGTTGTTCGTAGTCTAAACCCATGGTCTTGGTTTTCTTCGGAGGCGCCATTGACGGTGGTGCTTACTGCTTAGTGCTAGTAAGAAAGAGAGAAGAAAGAAGAGGGAGGAGGGAAATGTAACGGCGGTGAGGAGTTTAATTTCTCTGCGCTAATTTCTGTATGTGTATGTGTCACTGGTCTGAAATGCGGGCCCTATAGATCAGTGTGGATTGGAAAAGTTATAAAAAAAACTGGAGCACGGAAGCATGACTATTGCTCGATGTATTTATCAACAGAGACCGTCTAAAAGATCTGTTTCAGAGAAATGGTTCATAGACCGTATACAATGATTCCGATCTAACAATAATCCTGAAATTATTTATATGGCGGGAACGACCGCTCTGGGAAAAGGTTGGCGGGAATGGAGAGGGTCGGACCCGGATCCCCTAAAGTAACTCAATTTTTAAGTTTAGATCCGGACTGTCCAATTCAAATCCAGACCAATTCGGTCTAAAGTGGGGTAGGGATGTAAACGGTTGGATACGGATTGGAGAGTGATCAAAATGTACCCGTATCCATTATATTTTTTTGGATACGAATAATCTCGGATGCAGATATGAATCAGATATTAAACGAACACGGATACGGATCGAATATCGAACGGATACGAATACGGGTATGAATATAATTCGGATAATTAAAAATAAATTACTAATGTACATTCTAGTAAATAATAACATCTAAATATAATTTTTCATTCATAAATTAGATCTAATATATTCATAATAAGTTAGAACATATATCGTATTATGTTTTGTCAATAATCATGTCATAATGTACTGTTCATCAGAATATATATTCTATATATATGAAGTTCAATAAATTATTGGTATGTATATACAATTTAATAAATCAATTTAAGAACATAGAGTACAGTTGTTGTGGTTTAGGGATATAAACGGTCGGATATGGATAGTTAAAAATCTTACCGTATCCTTATCCATTATAATTTTTATAATGGATACGGATACAGATGCGGATCGGATAATTTAAGTAATTTACCATATTCGGATCCAGACGAATATCCGATCCGGTTACACCTCTAAGGTGGAGTGCATGGGGTTCCTTTAATCTAACGGCTCAATTTGTATCTGACGATTCGGATCTAAACTCAAAAATTGAATTACTTTAGGAGATTCGAACTCGAATGGAGAGTGGATAGATTAAAAAAAAATTAAAGTACCACGGGAAAAATAATTATTATAATGAAAATTGTATTTAAAAGGCGATAATATATGCGAAATCTAAAAATATATTACTGTAACTATTTTTTTGTTTCGACCTGCATTTTTTAAATAACAGAAGTATGCATAACAATTTTATATTTTGATAATAAACAGCTCCAAAAAAAACTAGTATTACCATTTTGCAATCTGTTAAACAGTTAAACTCTTAATGCTTTGATTCTATTTATTAAAAAAAAAACAGTTGTTGGATGTTACAACCCGGTTTCTTGTTGGAAAAAAGGTTAAATTATCTTTCATCAATAAAAATAATTTATTTTCTGTATTTTACAGAGTTCATCAAATTTAAAACGAAGATGCACGTGCATCAATTTTTGAAAGAGTAATAGAAAAGTAAAATAAAAAAATATCGATAATAAGGAATGAATCTAAGAAAATCGTGATGGTTTATAACGTCTAAATAATTAAAATTAATTTAACTTCTAGTTTGTGATAACAGAAAGAAAAAAAAAATACAGGACGTTATTAAGAATAACTTCCAGAGATCCGAACTGGTATTGAAGGAGATTTAGTAGTATTTTCTGGACGTTATTCTTTGTAACGTTCTTGTTTTTTTTTCTCCTGTTGTGTTAGTTAGGAGTTAATTAATGTGAATTATCTGGATATTCTGATTTATATATATAGACATTGTAAACCATAGTGTTTTTTTTTAGATTACGAATTTCGTCAGAATCGTTCCCTATCGTGGATATTTTTTATTTTATTTTTCTATTAATAAAAAAATCGGCTAGTTAGGATTGCAAGAAATATTCGTACTCAAAATCCTTTTTAATGGCTTGATCGAGCTCGACTCGATAAAACTTGATATGTAATTTATATTATTATATTTAGAATATTTAGCCATTAACACACATATAATAATATTTTAGTCTTTTATATATCTATAGATGTAATTTTTTTTCCAAACTCTATATTAAAATCAGTAAGTAAATAAATATAAAGAACTTGTATTTGATATGTGGATTTCAAACTCAGTTTGAAATCCACAAAGTGAGAAAATCTCATGTAATATTAATTATTTAACAATAGTTAGTCCAAAATAATATAAATATAAATATAAAAAAATTCTAATGATTAGAGATGGTGTAGAGCTCAAGCTCAATTCATGTTCAAATCGGCTCAATCTAGATAGCTCAATTAATTTTTAAATCGAACCAGACTCAATTCAACTTCTAATAAAATCAAATTTAAGCTAAAATCAGCTGGCTTTTTTTTTTTTTTTTTTTTTTTTTTTGCAAAGATGCATGCCCAAAGCTTTCATTTCCACTTTGATCAAAGATTACAATTAGCTAGTTTAATTTTACCAATTGAAACATACTGGCATTTCACTATATACTTTTGTTATGTTAGCTACTTAAATTTTTTTTTTTTTTAAATCCAATCAAGTGTAAAAGTTATGCTATTGCAATATGTGATTAGTCATGGTATTGCTGGTAAAGAATGTTTATTTAGCATTATTTACGCAGCATTCAATTTGAATCTTTATTTTATTTTCAAAAGTTTTTCACAGTAGATGATGTACTTAGCATGTGGCATAAAGCAACACGGGACTATCTAAATTTTGTGACACTATATGTAATATAGTTTTGTGTTAAAATGAGAAAAATCATCGCTGCAATATCGCTTTTTTTTTTTTTTTTTGAGAAATCATTGCATTATCAATCATCACATCTGATCAATTTAAGGACATAAGTGTCATTTTTATTCAACTGAAATTATTTCGTTTCTACTATGTATACTTTCCAATCAATAAATAGAGAAGAATTCAATTCTTTTTCATTTTGATTCTGATAAAAAAAGTTCAATTGAAATTCATATCTATTGAATTCCATTGAATTGAAATCAATTGAACTCCATTGAGTAGTGTGTTCCGATCAGGCCCTAAAGTTCCTCAGCTAGCTCTAAAAAACTCATGACTGGTTCAAACTAAATATTGGATAAGAAGAACCAGTATAGTATATCCTTCCTCAAATAGGCTACCCATTTTTATCTTATAATTGAAACATGCCTACACTCAAAATCATTTCCCTTCAACAGACCCCAGATCTCATTTTTCTCCTTGAATACACGCCAACCAGCATCTAAAGGCTGTTGCAAGGGTTGTCAGTGAAGAAAACACACGATTGAATCCCCAAACTCATGACAAATAAAACCGCTTCCTTAAGCGCCATCTCTTCTGCTTGGATGGTGCAACCCTATATCCCTTCAACTCGGTCCCTTCCTCAGCTGGCTTCAGCTTTACTCCTTCAAATGCCTAACTGATACCACATGTGTCTTGATTCTTATGAATGAACAAGCACAAACTCAGCAAGCGAAAACAACCCTGCCGCATGGCTAATTCTATATAACATATTCCTGTAACTTTCTGTATGTTGAATCGTCTACAGTGGAGTTGATCGACTCACTGTTCGGTATTGAAATGGACACATAAAATCAACAGTACAGGCTTGATACATGACACGCCTTCACCTGGAGCCATGCTTCCTGCATCTCTTATGTTTTGAATATCTGTTGCTCCGAATGCATCTGGAGGCGCATTCCATGCGACACATATGGCTACATGTGATTTGCAATGAAAATCGTGTAACTTGATTAATCAATCCTATTTTATTCATCTTTTTTTGTGATTTTTTGCTCCTCGGAGAAATCCGTGCTACATTTTGATTTCTCGCATGTCTTGCTTTGTCTCATCACAAATTGACAATCTCATTTGTTCAGGGAACTTGAGAAGAAACAACTATGCGCGCCATTGAAACACGATGCAATAATTATGGGTCGACAATAGTGAAAATTATCTAGAATAAAAAAGGCCAATAACAATACTAACCAGTTGGCCTACGGGCTTATTCTCAAAAAAAAAAAAAAATGCTAAGCAGTTGGACTGAAGTTCAAGAAAAGAAACAAAAGAGGCCAGTAACAACTCATTTTAGTCTATGAACAGTATACATGCAAGAAGTCATTTCTGAGAATGAGGCAGTAGCACAGTCGGCTAGAAAAAAGTTGTAGGAATACCACAGGTCGAGAGTTTGAGCCCCACTCACCACTTTTCAGCCTCTACGAAGCTTTCAAAAAAGAAAAGAACGGTGATTTCTGAAATTGCAGGAAAGATTTAAAGAAGAAAAAAAAAAGAGAACAGAAGTCTCTTGCTATTCCAAGTTTACTACTGCTACAGTCACCTCCAAAGGGCAATGATCACTATAGCTACAAAGAAAACTGAATGGTTTTCTTTTTCCCTTAATATACAAAAACAACAACTTGAAATTTTGAACTTAAGATAATACCCAATTACCACAAACACATAGGAGCATTCACATCTTTGTCCAGAGATAAAGATTACCAGTTTTACCACCACCAGCACATGCAAGATGACCCTCTTTATAGGGATGGGTTGCAAACCGGCAAGGGATACTTGTCATGTATTCACTTCGGAGAGGGGTTGTGATATTATCCTCTATTGAAATTACATCTACTGCTCTCTGTATGTTTCCTATGAATACGTAAGAGTCATTCCAGCCCCATATTGCCCTGTAAAAAAAAAACAAAGAGCAGATGTTGTTTCAAACAAAATCAACTTAGGATACAGATTTTGTAATTGTACTCGCTAGCCTCCAGTAGTATTTTATGAAATTGATCATATTAATTGGGATCTTAACTAGTGCTTTGGAGTATGGATGGAATGGAAATTAGTTTTAAAGTTAAATATTAAGCCAAACTTGATCAATAAAGTGCAAGTAAACAAGCAAACAAAGAAAAATAATAAAATGGATTCGGCAGCAAACCGGTGCCAATTCCAATTCCATATAACAGTATAAATCCCGATGCTCGTAGCTGGTCTTGCAGTAAGCTGCCCGAATTCAGTATTGTAAACCTTACCCATACAGTGCCAGGCTCGTTCAATTCTAAATTTTGTTTTTCTGTTATACTCGGAGTTGATTTGCACCAATGCATACCTGAAATCTGTCTGATTGTTATGCTCAATTATAGACAAATTTTCAAATTGGGGACCACTGAAAATGCGAACAGCGCCATCAATACTGCAAAGGAAAATAACAAACTAAGGTGTGATAAGTATTAGAAATACAGTCAAGGCAGAGCTCAACCGGTACTAGAGTACCATACAGCAAATATGGGTGTATTTTTACATATATACAAATCAAATCTCTACAGGTTTGAATATCAGCTATAGCAATAGATAGTTTATTCTTGCAGATAACACCCAATATCTGTGTATGCTTGCAACAATTTTATTGACAACCACAATTAATTCCAACTTTCTTTAACCACAAAATGAATAACTAATAACTCCAGGCTCTTATCTCTATCATGCAAAAACAGACTCACTCTTATTCTTGGTTAGCTCATGTAAATCACCTCAATTCAATTTACTCAAAATAAAAACCTAACATTTTCAACCTGATGTTGGTAATTTCATCTAACTACAAAAATTCATATTGCAAACATACCTAGTTGAAACAGTGCCATTCCCAGTTGGTGAGAAATAGGCTGAATACACAGCTCTACTGCGTGCTACTTCCTTCATAGTCTTCGGCTTGTCTTTATCTATACATCTCAAGTCCCATATTCGGACAAATCCATCTTTTGAACTAGTAGCAATCAAATTTGTATTCCCCGGGTGAAAATCTATGGTGTTAACCCTTCGTTCATGCAAATTCCACTCATTACTAATTTTACCGGCTCTTTCATCAAAAGATTTTACCTGTTTAAATGTGTGAAAGAGGACGTGAGGTTTATTATGTTGATTTCATGGCCAATGGCCTACGGAAATTATAACTGAGTATGGAGGCATAAAGGTAAAATCATATATTGTAGAAAAGTATTTGGAAAAGCAATTCATAATTGTTGCTATTGGCAAAGAAACCAGTAGTTTTAGTTTAAAAGAAAATAAAACAAGACCTTTTATCCTCTTATCCAATTACTCTCCTTTTGGCTCCTTTCATAAAAATTATTTTATAAGCATTTCCATGAAAACAAACTCTTCAATAACAAGAAACAAAAGCAGGCAATGGAATTGTATAACAAGGAAGAGCGGAAGTTTCTTGAGAAAAGATAAGTATATAGACAGACTAAAACTAACATGAGCTTAAGCTCACCAAAGTGATTTGTAAGTTGAACCCCGAAATCCGTTGAATCGGTTTCAAAAAACTAACCCAAACTGTTCAGACCAACCCACACCATGAGTCCCAAGTTTAACTATCAAATTCGAAAATTTTCAAGCTCATTTAGTATAAACTCTGAAGTCAAGCATTTAGAATATGATGAAAACTAAAAGCATTATACTTAACCTTTAAACCCTCATTTTTTGAGCTTGACTTTATACTAACTGAACTCAAAAAAATTGTAAATGAATCACTCATAATGTACACCAGTTTCAAAACGGTTTGGATCCATCGATTGAAGATGATTCGATCGATTATTAGGTTAAGCTAACAGACCACCTCAATGAGCTTTTCGTGCTAGCTTTACTCATGTTTACAACTGCAAAAATATAACAAGTCTTCTTAGACAAGGAAAAAAACTGATTAATAATGTTCATATTCTATTTTCCCGAATTATTAGTAACAGAAAAACAATAGAAGGGCTGCCTAACCTTGCCCCCCTCTCGCATAAAGAGAGAGCTGTGATCATTAGGAGATTGAGAGAGCGAGAATATGGAGGCATCTGAAGAGTGGATTATGTGAAACGTCTCTTTTTCCATGTCCATCAGACAAAGATCTCCATGATAGCATGAACTGTAAATCTGCATTTAAAGTTGAGCACATTACCAGTATCATTGAAAATCAAGCTGGTATTCACATCCCAATAATCAGCAAATTATTCTAATATCACCGCAACCTATTCAAATTGACCTGAACCCAAAATACCCCAAAATAAAACGATCAGAACAACAAGAGTGCTGCAACTGACCCATACCCTATTTAGCATCAACATAACCTACCATGCCCTGCCTGTATAGCAATGGATTACATGGTATTATGAGGTTTTACAACAATGCAGTAGAAACCAAAAATAAAATTTTCTTTTTCACTAATAACTTACCTTCTTGACTGAAGAAGGATGAACTGAAATCCCTGAAATTGGATTTCGATGAGGAAAAAAAACATAAACCCCGTCTGAAGCCCCTTCTCCATTTTCCGTTTTAAGATCCGCATCCCAAATTCCCAGGTAACCTTGGTGATTCCCTGATATAACAATCGACCTACTCAAATCAGGCAAAAACCTTACAACCGTGAACCTCTCTCTCGCCACCCACCTCACATTCTCCTCTCTAAGCCCAACACAACTCTTGGAACCAAAGCCAGATCGACCTCTTTTTCAATATTCCCGTGTTCTCTCCTCTCTCCAGCCAAACATGTTGCATCGATCAGAGGCCGGTACGAGCCAGAACCTACAAATGCATCTGGGAAAGAGAACTGACCGGTGGGGACCTGTGGTAGAGGAGGAGGAGGAGGAAGACCACGGGTGCGAAAGGACCGACGCGGCGTGGTTAAAACAGGGTTCGGTTTTGTAAAGTGCTCTTCGAGAGGATTTTTGTTTGCTTTGGGAGGGGATAGAAGGGAGGCGAGTTGAGATTTCTGGTGAAGGATAGAAGCTATCATTTCTCTGTTGCGTTATTGGCTTGGCGTTGTTGTTCGTAGTCTGACGCCGTGGCCATGGTTTTCTAGGGAGGAGTGAGAGAGAGCTTGAGAGCTAAATTGTATTGAATTTTTTTAGAGGCGGGAACGACGGAATTCGCATCCTCTGAGAATCTGAGATATCTCAAACTTTATATGTGTTTTTTTTTTGGGTAGAAACTCCAACCGTTCAAATACCTTCTGCACGAATCTCAGAGCATAAAGAATAGTGGCCCCCCTATGCTATCTCCGAATAGGCGAATGCGTATCCTCTGCATTAACTCAAAAGAGAATCTTTTGAATTAATAATTATCAACCATCCAATTTGCTTTAAGATTCATACACACTAGATTCACACTAATATTAAAAGCACTGGTGTTAAAATCAGACGGATAGATTGACTTCTTTTAAAATCAGCAAGGTTTTTTAGTTAGTTAGATTCCTCTTCCTCCTCTTTTGTTCTTCACTTTTATTTCCATTCGAATCGAACATGATGTTTAAAAACATAATATAAAAATAGTTAGGAAGGAGTCCGTGCTAGAGGTGCAAACATATCGGATACTAATCGGACAGTGGTAAAACTATATTTGTATCTATTTTTATTTTTTGAATACGGATATAAATATTCATATTTTATAATAGTGGATGACATGCATACATTTTTTCATAATATATATTATATATACTATTTAAATACGGATAATTAAAATTTAAAATTATATCTGAATCCGTATCCACACGGATATCGAATAGCTGTATTTAATTTTCGAATACGGTTGGATAATATTCAACCCGTTTGCACCCCTAGTCCGTGCTTATTAAAATAAGTACAAGGTTGGTTCGTTTTGAACTCAACTATTTTCTTTCTAAATGTTCGATTTCATAACTTCCAAAATTTTAATTTTAAAAATTGTCATTTAAGAAAAAAAATCCGGAATTTAGATATTTAGCATCAGAGAATGTTCATCAATTATAAATAACATTTGACCAAGGTGACAACGGAATCGCATCCTCTGCGGAGTTTTTACCTGCGGAGCTGTGCGGTTCTTTTAATCTGGTCCGTTCGTTTTTTATCGGACGGACAAAATAAAATTTTGGCACGAATTTTAAAGCAAAATTAGTACTGCCCCCTCCATCATCCGAGCACTCATCGGCTAAGATTAAATCTGGGCCGTTCGATCAGCTCCGCAGGAGGGAAACTCTGCAGAGGATACTGGTCCAGGTGACAACAAGCAACTGTTAGTGTATTGTACCTTCGATCATATCACAGGCTCACAGCCCATCTAAATTCAAAGTTCAAACAATCCATATGTACGTTTTGACAATGAATGTACTTCAATTTCAAAATTCAAACAATCCATATGTACCTCTCGACGGAGTTTGTATTCCCTCAGGCGCCTGAGGTGCAATTCATACAAACAGATGGTCCAGATTAATAATAGTCAGGCCAAACTCAATCCGGTACTTGAAAAACTATACGTGGTCTGCATTGAGATTCGTGCTAAGTTAAAAGAACGGTCCAGATTTATATCATTTCAAGATGTCATAGCATGTAAAAAATAAAAATGACTTTGAGCATAAACTAAGCAACACTTGTTTACAAAATTACTGCAACAAAATCATGTTAACTGGACTTACAAATTGATGGATTAATAAACAATTTCTGGACAATTCATTCGATCTTCTTCATTATTTCGACAATATTATGAAGAAAATATTTCGATCGCCCCATTATCATGTGAATCTTTCTAAAGTTTTTCACCAAGTCACTGGCTTTGTCCTAGTATTTCACTAAAAATGTTTCGAACCTAGAGATTTCGACCGGACAGGGACAGTCTCCTTCTACCTTTGTTAAGTTGATTATACTAAAGCTCCTGCTTCCTGTAGTGTAGGATCACTAGGTATGATAATTGGGAAAGAGATGTCCGTATCATCTGAGATATCTCAATTTTTGAGTGACCGACGTGTCCGGTGCCTATTCGGGGAAACGTAGGGGGCCAGTATTATTTGAGCTTTGAGATTCGCGCAGAATGTATTTTAACGATTGAGATATTCCAAAAAGTCACGCAAAGTTTGAGATATCTCAGACGATGCAAATTCATATTGGAACCTGTGTTGATGGAATTTGCATCCTCTGAGATATCTCAAACTTTGCGTGACTTTTTGGAATATCTCAATTATTCAAATACGTTCTGCACGAATCTCGAAGCTCAAATAATACTGCCTCCTACGTTCTCCCGAATAGGCACCGGAAACGTCGGTCACGCAAAAAATGAGATATCTCAGAGGATACGAACCGTGTTGTTGGGCGGGATAATTTTAAATGGGCCAATTGGGCCTAATAATTCTGATTAATAAAAAAACCAATTTAACGGCTGTGATTATAAAATCACTACAGATCTAAGGGTCCAAATCCGTTTTGTGTGTTCAGATAAGATAAGAGTCTTCCAATCAATTTTTTCAAGCTCATTTTATTAGCTGGGGATTTACAATCTCGTAGTTTTCTTCTTGAAGTCATTCTCGAATCCAGCTAGTATGACATCGATGTCATATAACTAACACCAACTTCAAAATTGATTGGACAGATTTCAAATGACTAATCCAAATCATTCAAACTAGTCAAAAATGTTGAAAAATAAATGTATTAAAATTAACTTAAAAACTCGCACATTTGACCGCTTGACTTAATACTAAATAAATTCAAAAAATTATAAAATTTGCATGTGAATATACAACTAATGAAGTAGATCGGTTTGAATGATTTATATTCACCGTTTGAAGTCAATTCGGTAGACTTTGGAGTTGGTATTATATAAGCTGATCAAATGACACTAATGTCATACTATACGAACTGAATGGTTACTCTCACTTGAGAAATAAATAACATTTAACCACACTCGTAATAACTATGCGAACTGAATGGTTCTGGTTCAACTACTTTTGACTGATAATAGAATTAGAGGTGTGAGAGATTACAATTCATATTCTTCTTCAAGTACTTCTGCATCTTAACATTTCAAAATTCTGACCTCAATAGAACCAGTTGAAAATAAATGTCAAGCCGAAATTGATTAAAAAAGTAATAGAAAGCAATTTTGGAATTTTCACAAAATCCCTGGTAAGGTCAGAATTTTGAAATGCAAAATTCTCGTGCCAATTTATTCTTCAACATCCTCCTCTGTGCTTGATAGATTGCATCATTGTTCAAACTTTCAAACTTTCAACATCCTCCTCCGTGTTATATCTGTGCTCAATCAAAGTTCTAATAACTGACAAGCATAAACTTCTTTCATGTATACTGTTCATAGACTAAAGTGACAAATTATTGGCCTCTTTTGTTTCTTTTCTTGAACTCAAGTCCAACTGCTTAGCATTTTTTTTTTTTTTGAGAATATATAAGCCCGTAGGCCAACTGGTTAGCATTGTTATTGGTCCTTTTTATTCTAGATAATTTTCACTATTGTCGACCCATAATTATTGCACCGTGTTTCAATGGTGTGCATAGTTGTTTCTTCTCATGTTCCTTGAACAAATGAGATTGCGAGAACTCAAAATGTAGCACAGGTTTCTCGGGGGAGCAGAAAAATCACAAAGAAAAGATGCATAAAATAGGATTGATTAATCAAGCTACACGATTTTCATTGCAATTCACATGTAGCCATGTGTGTAGCATGGAATGAGCCTCCAGATGCATTCGGAGCAAAGGATGTTGAAAACATAAGAGATGCAGGATGCATGGCTCCAGGTGAAGGCGCGTCGTGTATAAAGCCTGCACTGTTGATTTTATGTATCCATTTCAATACCGAACAATGAGTCGATTTTTTCTTAGGTGATTAACTCCACTGTAGACGTTCAACGTACAGAAGGTTACAGGAATATGTTATATAGAATTAGCCATGCGGCACGGTTGTTTTCGCTAAAGCCAGATGAGGAAGGGACCAGAGTTGAAGGGGAGAGCAGTTTGTGTCTGATGGGCTCCATAACCGTCTGATCCGCTTTACGATTTGTGTGCACGTGTATTAAAGCAAATGTGCACGGATATTAAAGCAACATGTACTGATCTTAAAGTGGATAGGACGGTTATGGAGTCCATCGAACTCAGTTTGAGTCCCATGGGCATCAGACTCAAATTTGGGTCCGATGGGCTCCATAATTGTCTGATCTACTTTAAGTGGGCTCCATAAATGTCTGATCCACTTTAAGATTCATGTGCAGGTATATTAAAGCAAATGCACACGGATATTAAAGCACACTTATATAGGGCTGCACCATCCAAGCAGAAGTGATGGCGCTTAAGGAAGCGGTCTTATTTGTCATGAGTTTGGGGATTCAATGGTGTATTTTCTTCACTGACAACCCTTGCAACAGCCTTTAGATGCTGATTGGAGTGTATTCAAGGAGAAAAATGAGATCTGGGGTCTGTTTAATGGAAATGATTTTGAGTGTAGGCATGTTTCAATTATAAGATAAAAATGGGGAGCCTATTTGAGGAGGGATATACTATACTGGTTTTTCTCATCCAATGTTTAGTTGAGGAGGGATCCACTCACAACATGTTATAACATTCGATTTTGCGATTTTCAAAATCCAAACAGTTGATTCAAACTGTTCAACAAGATCTCTACATTAAAATGTGCTTTGAGATCAAATTTTACATTTTTTTGAATTTTTTTACTATTTATTAAGTATTATACAAAACTGTTGTTTTTCAGTGTCCTAGAATTGTTTAAAAACAACAATTTTGTAAAATACTTAATAAATAGTAAATAAATTAGAAAAGTGTAAATTTGGTCTCAAAGTACATTTTAATATAGAGATCATGTTGAATGGCTTGGATCGATTGTTTGGACTTTAAAAATTGCAAAACCGAATGTTATAACGTGTTGTAACTTTCAAATCTTTGAAGTGGATCCCTCTATTTAGCTTGAACCAGTCATGAGTTTGTTAGAGCTAGCTGAGGAACTTTAATATCTTATAATTGCAATCTTTGATCAAAGTGGATATGAAAGCCTTGGGCATGCATCTTTGCAAAAAAAAAAAAGCTAGCTGATTTTATCTTAAATTTGATTTGATTAGAAGTTGAATTGAGTCTGGTTCGAGTAAAAAATAAATTGAGCTATCCAGATTGAGCCGATTTGAACATGAATTTAGCTTGAGCTCTGCACCATCTCTAATCATTAGAATTTTTTTAAATTTATATTTATATTATTTTGAACTAACTAATTTGTCAATAATTAATATTTACCTTTTGAAGATTATATTTATTTACTTTTTTTTTTAAATCATGAATTGAAGGTCAAGCCACCCAACACACTTTCAAACTCCTGTGTATATTACAGAAAATTTTCTCACTTTGTGAATTTCAAACTCATGACTTCTCGTATAGAAACCATTTGCCTTTACAATTAGATCAAATACAAGTTTTTTATATTTATTTACTTACTAATTTTTTGTGTTAATGGCTAAATATTCCAAATATAATAATATAAATTACATGTCAAGTTTTATCGAGTCGAGCTCGATCAAGCCATTAAAAATGATTTTGAGTTCGAATTCGGACTTGACCTTATATCAAGTGAGTTCAAATATTCGTAGTCCTAGTAGCCGATTTTTTTATTAATAGAAAAATAAAATAATAAATATCGACAATAGGAACGATTCTGATGAAACTCGAAATTTTAAAAAACTGTCATGGTTTATAATGTCAAATAGACATTATAAACCATCCAGATAATTCACATTAATTAATTCCAAACTAACGCAACAGAAGAAAAAAAAAACCATGGACGTTACAAAGAATAACGTCTAGAAAATACTGCTAAATCTCATTTAATATTAGTTCGGATCTCTGGATGTTATTCTTAATAACGTCTCTATTTTTTTTTCCTGTACAAGTTAATTAATTTTGATTATTTGAACGTTATAAACCATCACGATTTTCTTAGATGTCAAATTTTGTCAGAATCGTTTCTCATTATCAATATTTTTTATTTTACTTTTCTATTTGCTCTTTCAAAAATTGATGCACGTGCATCTTCGTTTTAAATTTGATGAACTCGGTAAAATACAGAAAATAATTTAACCTTTTCCCAACAAGAAACCGGGTTGTAACATCCAACAACTGTTTTTTTTTTTACAAATTGCAAAATGGTAATACTAGTTTTTTTTTTTAGCTGTTTGGCAACCCTCTATACTATCACAAAAATTATCATCAAAATATAAATTTGTTATACATACTTCTGTTATTTAAAAAATGCAGGTCGAAACAAAAAAAAATAGTTACAGTAATATAATTTTAGATTTCTCATATATAATCGCCTTTTAAAATTTAAATATAATTTTTTATTATACTAATTATTTTTCCCGTGATACTTTTTTTTAATCTATCCACTCTCAATTCGAGTTCGAATCTCCTAAGTAAACCAATTTTTTAAGTTTAGATTCGGACCGTCAGATTCAAATTGAGCCGTTAGATTAAAGGAACCCCATGCACTCCACCTTAGGGGTGTAACCAGATCGGATGTTATCTGATTTCGTCCGGATCTGAATCTGGAAAATTATTTAAATTATCTGATCTGTATCTGTATCCGAGACTATCTGTATCTGTATCCAAAAAATTATAACGGATAAGGATGCGGTGAGATTTTTAACTATCCGTATCCGACCATTTATATCCCTAAACCACAACAACTGTACTCTATGTTCTTCAATTGATTTATTAAATTACATATACATACCAATGATTTATTAAACTAAAAATACATATATATATATATATATATTCTGATGAACAGTATAACATTATGACATGATTATTGACTAATGTTTTGGTAATATGATATATGTTCTAACTTACTATGAAAACATTAGATCTAATTTATGAATGAAAAATTATATTTAGATGTTATTATTTACTAGAATGTGCACTAGTAATTTATTTTTAATTATCCGAATTATATTCATATCCGTATTCGTATCCATCCGATATCCAATCTGTATCCGCATCTATTTAATATCTGATTCGTATCCGTATCTGAGACTATCTATATTCGTATCCGTATCTGAAAAATATAACGGATACGGTTTGACCACCATCTGATCCAGACCGAATTTGAATCGGATAGTCCGGATCTAAACTCAAAAATTGAGTTACTTTAGGGGATCCGACCCTCTCCATTCCCGCCCACCTTATCCCAGAGCGGTCGTTCCCGCCATATAAATAATTTCAGGATTATTGTTAGATCGGAAACATTGTGTACGGTCTATGAACCATTTCTCTGAAACAGATGTTTTAGACGGTCTTTGTTGATAAATATATCGAGGAGTAGTCATGCTTCCGTGCTCCAGTTCTTATTATAATTTTTCCCATCCACACTGATCCCCTGTTGACAACACTTCATAATTTCCAACCACCTTTACTCCCCGAGATGAGTAATTCATTTCTACAGGGCCCGTATTTCAGACTATTGACACACAAACACACATAGATTAGCGCAGAGAAATTAAACTCCTCTCGCTGTTCAATCTCCTCCCTTAATCCTGTCACCGCCGTTACATTTCCCTCCTCCCTTTTCTTTCTTTTCTCTTTCTTACTAGCACTAAAGCACCAGCGTCAATGGCGCCTCCGAAGAAAACCAAGACCATGGGTTTAGACTACGAACAACAGCGCCAAGAGAACATAAAACGCAACAGAGAAATGATAGCTTCTATCCTCCACCAGAAATCTCAACTTGCCTCCATTCTCTCCCCACTCAAAGCAAACAAAAACCCTATCAATAAGCGCGCTAAAAAACCGAACCCTCCTTTAACCACGCTGCGGCGGTCCCTTCGCTCTCGCGGCCTTCCTCCTCCTGACTCAACCTCAACTTCTACTCCTACCTCTCCTTCTTTCCCACGGGTCCCCACCGGTCAGTTTTCTTTCACAGATGCATTTGTAGATTCTGGCTCGTACAGGCCTCTGGTTGAGGCAACATGTTTGGCTGGAGAGAGTACAGAACTCAGAAATATTAAAAAAGAGGTCGATTTGAGTTTGGATGCAAGAGTCGAGGTGACCTTGAAAGAGGAAAATGTGAGAAAGGTGGTGGGAGAGAGGACAGAACTCAGAAATATTAAAAAAGAGGTCGATTTGAGTTTGGATGAAAGAATCGAGCTGACCTTGAAAGAGAAAAATGTGAGAAAGATGGTGAGAGAGAGGACAGAACTCAGAAATATTAAAAAAGAGGTCGATTTGAGTTTCGATGCAAGAGTCGAGCTGACCTTGAAAGAGGAAAATGTGAGAAGGGTTGTGGGAGAGAGGATCATGATTGTAAGCTTTTTGCCTGATTTTAGTAGGTCGATTGTTATATCAGGGAACAAGCAAGGTTACTTGGGAATTTGGGATGCGGGTTGTAACAGAGAAGATGGAGAAGGGGTTTCAGATGGGCTTTTTAAGTTTTTTCCTCATAGAAGTCCAGTTTCTGGGATTTCAGTTCATCCTTCTTCAATTAGAAAGGTGAGTTATTGGTGTTAAAGATAAACTTATTTTTGCGTTTTTGGTATCATCACAAAACCTTATAATAGCATGTAATCCATTGCTACAATGGCAGGGTGTGGCGAGGTTCTATGTAAATCAAATTGGGTCTGGGTCAATTGTAGCCCTTGTGCCATTGCGGTCAGTTTACTTTCAGGAAAGTGTAACATTAGGTTCAGATTAATTTTGTCTCTTGGATAATAATTTGGTTCGGTTAATTTATGTATATTCAGATTTAGTTTAAATTATTTTCTTTTTGGTATTTCTTTGCTTCAGTAATTGGGTTATTGAGGTTCTGATCTTAACAAGTTCATTCTGTTTCATAGTGAATTTTTTTTACTGGCACTATCAGGTTATTTTTCAGGCCGCCTTGCGTGTCAGGTACAACCTGTAGGTTATGGATCAATAGGTTTTGTTCTGCTGGTTATGAATTGCTCCAGTTAAGATTGTATTGGGATCATCAGAATTATCACCTGCTGGTTGATTTTGATTGAGCTTTGGGCCTGGTTTCATTTCTAATGAAGTATCTCAGTTGGTGTTAGATTTTTCCAGCTCTAATAGTCCCATCTGCCCTTGTTCCCAATTTTATTCATCCTTTACTGTCTGCACAAAATGAGGTTTAGTTTGAGTACTTTAGGAATAGGAAGAAGAGGGTAAAGGCTATATTTTAATTATGATATTGTTGCGGAAACAGAAATTTCCTCAGATTTTAGGGTAGTTATGTACTCTAAAAAAATGCACACTTTCCAATAATGTGCTGACGGGCCCAATGCCAACATGGCGTGGTAACTAGACATCAGTTCTTTAATAAAATTCTTAGCCTGAAATTAATGTGTCCAAGAAAACCTGTCAAAATAGAATTTAAATTGCTATTCTTCCAGTTTGGCATCTTCTCATTTATGACAATCATTATATTTTCTCCCAATATATCACCGGGTCAGGTGTTAAATGCCACTATCAAGCCCCTGATAGCCAAGAAAAACAAAAGCAACAAAGTGCTCATTGTTGAGATGTGAATACTGAACTACAATCTTAATGATACCGGATTTGCCCGATTTTAAATGCAGATTTACAGTTCATGCTATGATGGAGATCTCTGCCTGATGGACATGGAAAAAGAGATGTTTGAAATAATCCA
This sequence comes from Carex arenaria, assembly GCA_964058825.1. Taxonomy (NCBI): domain Eukaryota; kingdom Viridiplantae; phylum Streptophyta; class Magnoliopsida; order Poales; family Cyperaceae; genus Carex; species Carex arenaria. The sequence goes on from CAXKVW010000194.1 coordinate 126,912, forward strand.
CTCTTCTGACGACTCCATATTCTCGCTCTCTCAATCACCACACGATCACAATTCTCTCTTTCTGGGTGAGAGGGGCAAGGTTAGGCAGCCATCTTATTGTTTATATGTGACTAATTCAGAAAAATAGAAATACAAAAATTGTTAGATAGGTTATTTTCCTTGTCTGAGAGGATATTTGCGATTTCTTTGAGTTGAAAACTAGAGTGAAGCTAACGCGAGAAGCTCACCGTGTGGTTATCTATTGGATTGGCTTCAACTGACAAATCCAAAGCATTATAGAACTGTTCTACTTGACTACTTCACTAGCGATGCATCTACATCGAAATTTATAATTTTTTTAGGTTATTTAGTATAAAGTCAAGCTAAAAAAAGTTGAGGGTTTTGTAGTTAATTTTGATGTGTTCATTTTTTTTTGTCATATTTTTACCATTTAACCTTATAGTTTATGCTAAATAAACTGGTAAACTTACCAACTTGGATGTAAACACATCATTAGTGATGTGGGTTGGTCTGAACAATTTGGATTTGTCATTTTGAAGTCTGTCCAATAAATTTTTGAGTTCAACTCTGAGACTACCTTGGTGAGCTGAAGATCATGCTAGCTTTACACTGCAAACAATGCTTTAGTAATCTGATGATATATTCTCTCTATCTATGAACTTGTTTTTCCTCAAGGGACTTTCTGTCTTGCTTGTTATACATTACCATTGCCTGTTTTGGTCTTCATGTTGTTGAATAGATTATTTTCATATAAAAATGATAAAAGAATAATACAGAAGTAAATAGAAGGAGAGTGACTGAATAAGAGGAAAATTAACTTTGATCACCTGTGTTCTTTGCCAATAGCAACGATAATGATTTTTTTTGCAAGTACTTTGTATAATGGACGATTTTACCTTTATTCATGCCTTCATCTTAGCTGGAACTATCAGGAGCCCTTGGCTGTGCTGAAACCAACATAACAAAATCTCAGTCCTCTTTCATACATTGAAACAGGTAAAATCTTTTGATGAAAGAGCCGGTAAAATTATTTACGAGTGGGAATTGCACGAACAAAGGGTTAACACCATTGATTTTCACCCAGAGAATTCGAATTTGATTGCTACTAGTTCATCAGATAGCTTTGTCCGAATATGGGACTTGAGATGTATAGATAAAGACAAGCCGAAGTCTATGAGGGAAGTATCACACAATAGAGCTGTGCATTCAGCCTATTTCTCACCAACTGGGAATGGTATAGTTACAACTAGGTATGCTTGCAATATGAATTTTTGTAGTAGATAAAATTACCAACGTCCGGTTCAACATGTTATGTTGCCAGTTTTGAGTTAATTGGAATGAAATGATTTACTTGAGCTAAAAAGATAAAGAGTAATTTAGTTATACATTTGGTGATTAAACCAAGAAGTGTTTGCGATTAATCGTGGTTGTGGATAAAATTGTGCAAATACAGACATATATTGGGTGTAATCTGCAATAATAAACGATCCAAGGCTATAATTGATATGCAAACCTATAGAGAATTGATTTTTATATATGTAAGATACACCCATATGTAAGATACTGGGTGTGCTCTGCCTTGACAATATTTCTAATTCACCCATCACTCAGTTTGTTTATTTTCCTTTGCAGTTTGGATGACACTGTTCGTATTCAGAGTGGGCCCCACTATGAATACTCATCTATAATTGAGCATAACAATCAAACAGGACGCTGGTTATCAAAATTCAGGTATGCATTGATGCACACCACTTCAAGTAAAACTAAAAAGGCAAAATTTTGAATTGACCATGACTTGTATTATATGGCTGATAAGACCTACATTACTGAAATTGGCACTGATTCACAGCCGAACCCATTTCATTATTTTTTCTTGTTTGCTTGTTTACTTGCAATTAATTGGTCAAGTTGGGCCTTTTAAACCTTAAACTAATTTCCATCCAAAACACTAGTTAAGATCCCCATTAATGTGATTAGGGGTGTTCAAACGGTCTGTTCGGTTGAAATCGAATTAAATTTGTCAAACCGAATTTTTATTCGGTTTCTGAAAACCCAACTGAACCGACCGATTTAAAATGATCAACTGAAATTAAACCGAATCGGTTAAACCGAATTAAACTTCGGTTTATTTGGTTAAACCGAACAGATGAATTAAGCAAAAGCCACGGAGAAAAATAGGGGTTCAGCAACCATTTTTTTAAACCCGAACAAAGATTTCATTTCAATCCTAATTCGAAAAATAGTAATTAAGCAAATCATGCAAAAAAATACAAACAAAGCAAATCACACAAAAACAAGACATCTATTCAGACAGAAATCCATACAATCAAACTTCACAAACTTTAACCCTAGATCTATCCACCAAATCCATAGGAGGGTCCTTTCATGACGCTTGAGAGCATACACGACATCTATGATCAGCACAGTCTTCCTCCTCGCGACATCGTGCAGAGGCCATCGTGCGGTGGTCTGTAGGTGAAGAGGGGTGGTTTGGAGAAAAGAGGAAAGAGGAAAATCAAGGTAGAGAGAGACAATCAAGGAGTGAGAGAGTTTGTGATTTGTAATCAAACTTGGTTTGGGTTTGGGGAAAAGAGAGAAACAGGGAAACGAGAGAGAGGATCAGAGGAATAGCGACATTGGGGAAAAAAGAAAATGAACGAAGGGTGCGAAGCGGTGAGTGAGGGAAAAAGAAAAAGACGAAGGGTTTAGTCGGGTTTTGAGGAATAAAGGCTGAGCCGCTGAATCATTTTTAAAATTGAACTATTATAAACCGGTCGGTTCGGTTTAGTCGGTTTTGAAAAATCAGAACCGAACCGATCCATTTAAACCGAATTAATTTAAAAACTCAACCGAACCGATCCATTTAAACCGAAAATTTCCGGTTCGGTTAAAAACCAAATAAACCGAACCATTTGAATACCCCTAAATGTGATCAATTTCATAAAATACTACTGGGCAATCTGCATCCTAAGTTGATTTTGTTTGAAACAACATCTGCTCTTTGTTTTTTGTTACAGGGCAATATGGGGCTGGAATGACTCTTACATATTCATAGGAAACATGCAGAGAGCAGTAGATGTAATTTCAACAGAGGATAATATCACAACCCCTCTCCGAAGTGAATACATGACAAATATCCCTTGCCTGTTCGCAACCCATCCCTATAAAGAGGGTCATCTTGCATGTGCTGGAGGTGGTAAACTTTATCTATGGACAAAAATGTAAAGGTTCCTATGTGTTTGTGTTGGGTATCTCAAGCTCAAAATCTCAAGTGGTGTTTTTTTTTGTATATCAATGGAAAAGAACAATCTTTTTTTAAGTTTTCAAAAATGTAAAGCCCTTCGGAGGTGACTGTTGCTGTAGTAACCTTTAATATCAAGAGATTTCTGTAGTTGCTTTTTTATCTACTTCAGTAGCAATATTTTATAGAGAAGCTTATTTTGATCAAAATCTTTACATATTCAGTGCTTATGGATGTTACTATTCTAACTTATTTAGTGCTTGTTATTTTTTATTTTTACTTTTGCCAATTATTTAGTGCTTGTGATGCTCCCACATCATGCAGTAGCGGTAGCACAATTTTTAGCGATAAAATCATTTCAAGATGTCATAGCAGGTAAAAAATAAAAATGACTTGAGCATAAACTAAGCAACACTTGTTTACAAAATTACTGCAACAAAATCATGTTAACCGGACTTACAAATTGATGTATTAAAAAACAATTTCTGGAAATTCATTTGATCGTCTTTGTTATTTCGGCAATATTTTGAAGAAAATATTTCAAATCGCCGCATTCTCATGTGAATTTTTCTAATTCTAATTCTGACCTTACCAGGGTTCTACGCAGATTCAATCTGCATAGAACCAGTTGAAAATAAAGTACCTCTGGAATTTTCACAAAACCCCTGGTAAGGTCAGAATTTTGAAATATTAAGATAGTAACTAACAAAATTTTGGTTACTACTTAATAGTTAGAAATTCAAAAATTTTGTGCCAATTTATGCTTCAACATCCTATGTGCTTTGATAGAATGCATCATGAAGGATATACCAAAATGACAATTGTTCAAACTTTCAAAAGGAACCTAATCACAAGTTGTAATAACTGACAAGCATAAACTTACCAACTTTAGGAATCACAATTAATATAATAGAAAGATCTGAATACAAACAGACTAACATCCAAATAACCAACTGTTTTATCCAAAACTAATCTGGGAATGACAGAATGCAAAGCCTCAATCCTCATTAGGTTCTGAGGAGGAAAAGATACTATTGAGCATGAACATAATAATCTAACAAAATTAAAAGTGAACAAAAATCTTGGCAAGCCAAAAATGATAGGATACAAAACAGCATATCTCATGAGGCATCCAGCAAATATAGTCCAGCACTCCTGATTCAAAACTATCAAGTTCTAACAGGAATTTGATGAGACTAAACAAAAGTAAACCAACATGAAATCTAGACCTAACAGCTTCAATCCAACTGTCACCTCAAAACCCGAGCTTGGTGCGGCGCCAATGCCTGCGCTTAGCATTGTACCTGTAACGAAACCAACAAGGAAAACTTAGTTATCTACTACACACAAGAAACTGATACTTTCATTATTGTACTACAATGATTGTGACTCAGTTGAGTTATCTACATACTGAAAAATGATAAATTAAATTCTGTTGCGATAAGAATCAAAGTAATGACAGTCAATTGCTCGTTCAATTGCATAAAATAAGTTATCTACTACACACATACTTTCATTATCGTACTACAACGATTGTGACTGACTCAGTTGAGTTATCTACATACTGGAAAATGATAATCTAATTCCGTTGCAATAAGAATCAAAGTAATGACAGTCAATTGCTCGTTCAATTTCACAAAATAAGTGATAAGAACATTAAACTAGTAACCCGCAACCTATGGCACAAAAAGTATCATATGAAATAAAGTACCTGATGGTGTTATCAGTACGCATGCGGATCCAGTGCGGGATGGGGCGATTCTGCCTCATCTTCTTCGCAAGCTTCTTCTTAATCCTAAATGTCTTGTGCGACGGCTGTAAGTTTTCATTCAGGACAAAATTCAAAGAAAAATAAGACAAATAATCAGATTCGTAACTTTCAACAGAGAATACCAAGGAGCGAGAGAGAAAGAGAGAAAGAGAGCGCAAACCATTTTCGCTCCTGTTGCGTCTCGTCTCGCGGCGGCGCGCTCAAAACCCTAAAACCAGAAAACGAAGCAGCTTGGGGTACTTAACTATTTATACTAAAAAAAACACACGATCAAGATATCTAGCGGCTGACAATTTACAAAGCCTGTATACTAAAAGGGCTGGTTAAATCGGCCCATCCTTCCTAGCCCAGTAATGCCTTTTTGGGCCTGATATTGCTGGTGAAAGAGTATTAAATAACCATTGACCTTCCTAACATCATAACATGCGATGATATAAGGAAAAAAAAATATTGGCCCTAGTCGTTGCTATTTTTGAAAGACGAGGTTTCAAATATATTATTATTTTGTGTTTTAATATGTTTTATATATTTTTTTTCAAAGTTCGAACAATCGATCCTACCTGCTTAATATGGTTTTTATAATAAAATATACTTGGAGATTAAATTTTTTTTTTTACTATTTTTTTTTCTAGACACAATATCATTTTATCGGATAATCCATAATCTCTTTAAAACAGTGATTTTGTATCTATTTAAAAAATAGTAAATGTTTTTATAAAAAATATAAAATTTAGTCTCCAAGCATATTTTATTATAAAAATCATATTAAGCGGTTCAGATCAACTATTTATACTTCAAAAACAGAGGTAAAAGATGTGGAACATGTTGGAGCACAAAAATATAGTGCATTTGAACTCTCCTCTTGAAAGATTGACTGAGGTCAAATATTTAGAGATTGGCCCTAGTCGTTGCTAGGGCTGTTAGGTGTTCATTGGATATGGTTTAGTCGATTTTGAACCGAATCGGATTAGTTTGGACTAAACGGTTCAGTTTTTTCGATTTAATGATTCGATTCGGTTTGCTTTTAAAACTGAATTATAACTTCGTTTCAGTTCGGTTTGGAGATTTTTAAAACCGAAATAACCGAACTGACCAAACTTTTATATATTATGAATTTGGTCTTGGCTGTTCCGGTTTATTTCTTAATCAATTGCTTTAAATACTTCGGTTTATTTATTGTAAAACAATTGCTTTAAATAAAAAAATAATATATTTTCGTTTGAACTGAATAATCCAAACAAACCGAAATAAAAATTTAGTTTGATTTGATTCGGTTGCAATACTAAATCGGTTCGGTTCGGTTCTATTTTTGAAACCACGGTTTGCCTAATTCGGTTCCATTGAACACCCTTACACCCCTGTGGTTGCTCATTTTTTACTTTTTACTTTTTACTTGTTGGTGGCTCCGTCCCGCCATAATGGTCTCAGCCACTCAATCCGCCTCATTCAACCCCTACGAATACGATCTGCACTAATAAATAACCAAAGCATAATGCTCTCACGACCTCGTACGACCTTCTCTCGCCTCCTCTCATACCAGTCTCGCCAACTTGTTGTCTATTCGCCCCACTTCCGCCTCCTCTCTTCCTCCTCTCGCTCCGATGGCGGAAACAGTGGAGCCGGAGGCGGTGAAGGTGGCTCGAGTGGGGCAATGACAGAGGCGGAGGCGAGGAGAGATGCGTACAACCAGCTTGAAAACCTTGATTTCATGAAAGCTACCAAAATTCTCTTCACCGCCCCTCCCAAGCGCAAGAAATTTGGGTAAAACTTATGGAATTTACTATTTCTATTGGGTTTAGGGTTTAAGGTTTAAGGCTGATTCTTTATGACTATAGGATTGTAGAGCAAGTAGTGTTGTCTCATCTTCCTAATTATACTTTAGGATTATAGAGCAAGTAATATAGTCTTAGGAGAAACCAGTAAACTACCGGGTGCTGGTACATACCAGTACAGGTCTACAGGACTAGGCTGTTGCAGTATATACCATACCAGCGGGGGACCTGATTGTGCAAACAGACCTCAATTTCAAGCAATATATTTTTTGTTCTTTTGGCCTCAGTTATGCAATGAACTCGATAATAACCCTTATTGATCTGTTTCGCCTCTTGTGCAGTTAAGTAGAAGTGTTTTATTGTTTATTGTTTATTGTTTATTGTTTTTCTTTCAATGGCAGGCTTGATTTTCATTTGGTGCAATTTTTCTTCGCTTGCTTACCTTCTTTAGGTACGTTACTTGCTTAGTGTGATTTATGAATAATTATTTTCTCTATGAAGAACCTGTATTAATTTCCACTGCTCTATTTGGGGGTAGCGGTGTATTTGGTGGCTCAATATGCACGGCAGGACATGAAAAAATTTGAGGAGGTAATGTATCCAAATTGCCTAAACACTTTTTTGCTTATTGCATTTTTTTGTCAATTAATAACCAAATAAACATAAAAAAATGGAAGTTCTGTCCTTGCGTACTTGTATGTTTATTTTGGATGAAGTGCTGCGGTTCTTTGCAATAATCTGGATAATATAACATCCATAACATCAATTAAGATACTGCTATGGCACAGATATATTTAAGTTTCCTTTGGTTGACTTTCTTTCAGGCAGGATGTGATCTAGAGCCTCGATCTATGAGATAAAAATAAACAAATGTGTGGATATAGAAAATAAAAAAGAAAGAAACTTGTATACCTGGAATTTGCAACCAATCTCCTATTTATTATTTTTATGACATTTATACATTCAAAAATTGAGGAAGTAGGCTCTATAACCTTTATACATTGAAGTATCGTCTTTTGTCTTTTGGATTAAAAATCAGGAGATAGAAGGAAAGAACAAGAAAAAGGCTGAGGAAGAACTTAAGGCAAAGCTGGCTGAGCGGGAATCCATTGAAAAAGACTCTGACAAAAAGCTGTCAAAGGTTATGGAGCGGTTAGATGCAATAGAGGAGGTTGTGAAAGAAATTGTACATGAAAAAAAACAATCGCCTACGTCTTCCTCTCCCTCTAAACCAGCAGAGCAGATTCCTGGTCCCAAAAACAGTTAATATCTGAGAGAAGCACTGAGAAGTAATCACTCTTCTTGTTTTCTTCTTCTTCTTCTTGTTTTTTTTTTTTTTAAAGACATTGTGGCTATTTGCCGATAAACAGAGGCTTAGTCCTGGCTTTTACGTTTTCTTATTCCTTGCTAGATTAATATTCACTTTTCATTCTTCATTTTCTTTCCTTTTTTAAATCTGAAAGTCGATAAGATGATATATGTTGTTTATTCTGACCTTCTGGCTTTGTACATAACTATCCATCTGTTTCAATACATCTTGTCAGCTGTGAGACTGTTGATATAATCAGTTGATCTGTCATTCATATATCTAATCATTTTTTGAACATCTAGCTCCTGGTATGGTTCTTATAAATAACTAGTGCATTACAGGGGTAGATGAAGAAAAATATATATGTGTTTGTAAATAGGGAGAGGCTTTTTAACAAAAGCTGGTACTGATAAGCTTTGGGCTAATTTGCTTGGGAGTGGATACTTTATAAAGGTGAAATCTTTGTCTAAGGGGTAAAAATGCTTCTGAGTTCTGGTCTGAAGTTCTTTAATTGAGCAAAGTGGTGCTTGGTGGGCCAGAGATGGCACAACTTCTAAATCTGGAACAACATCTTGTTTGGAGAGTGCTTTTAGTGAAACCTATCTCAGATTTTCATCTCTTGGGTTGTGCAAAGGAAGACCTGAGAAACTAGCTATTAAATGGAGTGTAACAAGTACTTGAGAGGAGTCGGTATTGCCTAATACTTGGAATACAGAGATTCAAAGGAGTCCTATGCGATTAATGACATGAATTAGTTTACTGTCAGCTTGGCTAGAAGTAATTTGGTTGGGACTTCTTCTTTATGCTATTATCTGGTATGTTTGGAGCAACAATAGAATATTCATTGATCCAATTTTCTGGGAAAACCCAAAGAATCACTGGTCTGTGACCCAAGTACCCAACCACTAATCTTCATAATGATACCAGTAACAATAATAACTCTATTTATATCTAGAATGCTATTGGTGACTGGCTCCTGATACAGGGATGATTTTTCAGATATATATATTCTACCTGTTCTCTCAACACTTGGCTAACAGGGCATTTCAGTAACTTTTTGCTGTGGAAGCCTACCTCTTAACATTAATAGCTATTAATCCTTAAGGAGAAGCCGGTACCCAAATCAGTGAATAAGAAAGCAGCATAAAACATGAGGGTGGACAACTGTTGAAGATCAGGTGTACCAATGATGTACCATTTGAAGATTGGGATCATACCATAAGGAAAAAAAAATGACATTACCAGAAAAAAGAAAAGAAAAAGATGGACATACCGGCAAAAAGGTGACATGCCAAAGTTGAAGATTGGGACCTGGACTGACAGAAGATTGCATGTGAGTATAAAAGATGGTGTGTACCAAAGCTCTACCATTAAAAACTGGAGCTGTACCACTGAGAAAAAAAAATGGTGTAATGAAGCTGTACTTTTCAAGGAGGGAGTTTCAACTATATAAATGATTGTGCACCAAAGCTGTAGCACTAAGATGAGGGCCGTACCAGCAAAAGATGGCTTATTAGCATAATAGACTTCCTGTACCAGCTCCAAGTTGAATAGTGCCACTGTTATCAAAAAAGGAAAAAAGGGGAAAAAAAAATGTAATTGGGTTTGGGTTCATTCTTAACCAAAGCAAGAGATTCGAACCAAATTTGAGTTCATCAATTGGTTGTTGGGTTAATGGATTGGGCTGGACCCGTTGGCAAAACTTGTTTTATTTCAGCGAACTACATATAGACCTATAATATGTTCAAAGTGAGGTTATGGTACTATGCATAGTGCATATTGGCCCGCGCTATGAATTCAAATCTTCAGTTTGAAAGTCTTAATAGTCGATTCAAACTGTTTAACATGATTTCCATATAAATATGTATTTGTAAACTAAATTTGACATTATTTAGAATCTTTTTACTATAATTTTAGATGGGCAGAAAATCACTTTATCTGAAAATTCTCAACCATCCAAAAACACTTTAGGATTTTCAGATCAAGTGATTTTATGCCCATCTAAGTAAATAGTAAAAAGTTTTTACAAAATGTAAAATTTAGTTTACATGTTCATATCGAGACTATGCTAAACGGTTCGGAGATCAACTGTTAGAATTTTGAAAACAATAATATTAATATGTAGTACAGATCAATTCACACTATGCATAGTACCATATCCTCACTCATATGTTGTGAATCATATGTTTCGTTCCGATTTACACAAGTAAGAAAAAAAAAAGGTTTTATTACAATTAATGATAAGGAAAAACTAAGATCATTGTCCTAAGGAAAAGGAAAAGGAAAAGCTAGCGTGGATTTGCCTGTATCAATGAAAAAAAAAAATAAGAAAACAACAAGGAAAAACATAACACCAGGTGCATTAGATATGGGACCGAATTCTCTGCCTCCCAGGGGGCAGGATTTTTCTGCTCCTGAGTCACTGACACATGGACCCACACCAAAACTAAAAATCAATATTTAAATTTATAAACCCGTCTGGACCCATATATCAATCTCATTGGGTGATCTCTTTCCATTAGATATATACCAGATATATCATTATTACTTCCAAGAATTTATTTAAATTTTATCTTTGTTTAAATCAGTAATCTCATGAGATCCCAACGCCCAAAAAGGTACGAAATTTAATTGTCATTCTGAATATATATATACAAAGATGCACCATGTGTTGATATAACTAACATGAAAGTGGTAATTTATCAATGTTTCTCAGCATCAAGAGTTGATTTGAACTCTGGATTAATTTAATATTATATATCACTGAACCCTAATATTAATTTACAGCAGATGCCAAATGTACATATTAATTAATAAATTTGCATTACATTAATTTACACAACACTCCATACATACATACAAAACATAATGTCTGTAGGCAAATATGTAATTAATACTCCAGACAAAAGGTTAATTTGAAATTTGAACTTGATCTAATAAAGAGTTCGAACTCCATGTCTCTATAGGTGAGAACACAGAAAAAGGAAAGAGAAAGCTCTCTAACGCATGCTGGCATTATATATAATTATATATATATATCTGCAATAAATGCTAGTAACTTAAAATCTTTTCCCTTAATTTCAATCATATTCCATGTATACTTCTCCTTAAAATTTGCCAAATCTTGCATACATAGCATGTCATAAATAAGAGAGAGAAGAACAAATTGAGAAAGAAATTAAGGCAGAGATTAATCCCCTTCTGTCGTACTATCCTTTTCAAAACCTTAAATCTCTCTCCTTTACAAATAGAACACCAATTCAGTAAATTTTCATTTATTCCTTTCCTTTCCTTTCCTTTCATGCATATATGTCTCCTTATAAACTCTTCATCACAACCCCTCAAACTCAAACTCACTTTCTCTCTCTCTCTCTCTCTCTCTCTCTCTCTCTCTATCTCTCAATTAACATCCCATAATGGAACCCAACACAATTTCAGAGACATCAACAATCTCTCTCACACCTGATCATGATCAGAGAGATGACAAAGACAACACAACAGAAAAGGAGCAAGGTGCAGTTGCACCTCCAGTCCTAGAACTTGATCTTCTAGGATCAATCGGTGCAGCCATTCCTGTGCCAGTACCCACTCCTCCAGCTTCTCCACCTCCCGAACCGACCGATCAAAAGACTTTTTCATGTCGCTACTGCTCGCGTGTATTCACCAGTTCTCAAGCTCTTGGGGGCCACCAAAACGCACACAAACGCGAGCGCCTCGCAAAGCGTGCTCCTGCAGATCCTACCTGTACAAGCGTAGAAAGCTACTACGGTCGACCGGGGCTGAGTGGCCCGATTAGATATCCTACCCCAAGCATGGTCCACGGTGGACCGCTTAGTATAAACAGTCATCCTGCCATGCACAAACCTTATAATGTCGGTCCGGGAGAATGGCACCGGTCTATGGTATTGCCTCGTAATGCAGGTGGTTTCGCAAGGTTTTTTCCGTATCGTGATGCAAATCTTTGGCCAAGAGGTCCGGTTATGGGAGTTCATGCACCAAGGTTTGAGGAGTTTGTGCAACCTAACGCAGGGCTAGGGTTGACGTGTCACGCGATAGGAGGTGGTGGGCCAGGCGGCAGAGGCGAGAGAGCGGTGGAGATCGAAGAGGAGCCAAAGGTTGATTTGACCTTGAGGTTGTAGTGTTGTTGCAGAATTATATGTAGAAGCCTAATTAACTTGAAAATTCAGATGCTGTTGACCGATTTACGTTTACTTAATTTCTACTTAATCAATATATTATAGGTTTTCTTTTTACCTCTTACAATTATTGATTTTGAAATGATATAATTTTTCAAATTGGGGCTGTTGTGTATTAATTTTATAACTTCAATTAGGGATAGATGAGCTAATTAGTACCGGTATCAGGGTATGTACATTTTGTTTCTCCTTCCTTTTGATTGAAGTAAATAATGGGCAACTAATTAGTCATCAAATGAATTCCACTAAAACCGATATATATATATATATATATATATATATGAGTAAATTAATGTACTTATAATAAGCTTAATTCATCCAATGAAAATTCAAAAATAGAAATGATCAATATAATAGGTGCATTGAACTCCAAAACATGACAACTATATACTTTTGTATTTTGTCATATTTGAGTCAATGATGCATTTATGGATTTTATCTAATTCATGTGAACTTAATCTTTATAATTAATGACTAGCCTAATTACCCTAATCTAAGATATTGTACTGCATTTATGGCTCTCTGTAACTATATTTTGATGAGATACTTTTATAACATTTTTTAAATGCATGTTGATCTTCACATTAAGCAAACGAGTGATCAGTACATGAAAAAAAATTTATTAATTAAGGATCGATGACTAGAGAATCAATTGAACAATTCTGAGAGAAATCTCCTACTTAAATGCCTCATGTAGATTTAGTTTTACAGTATGATATTGACATATCTCAATTGGAGCAGAATGATTTTGAAATTATAAAATGAGATCATAATTGATTAATTTTCTAATAATATTCTTCAATTTTATTCCTATAACTATTTTACTGATAATAATTATTAGCTGTCTCTTCCGGAAAAAAGAGCCGATCTTCCGGCCATCATGCGTCTCTTTGTCACACGGAGAGTGTTGTTTTTTGTCACTAGACCAAAGACTAGTTTTTGATGTTCATAGTTATACTTTTAAACATATTTATATTAATACTAATAAATGTTTATCCATACAATATTAATTATTTAGTCTAATGTCGTCTACACAAACTTGAGAGATTCATGGTTATTGTTGTTCTATTAATTAAATCTTACTTCTAGTGTAAAAAAAAATACACTAGATGTTTATATATACTTACACATTTTGATGTTCACATTGCCAATTTCAAGTATTCTCATAATTAAAACTTCACCTATTTGATTTTAATATATAAGGTCGTAGATATTAATTATATAAGATCTTACGAAAATAAATCTGATAGGTGTTTATACTTGCAGACACTAATATTCATTATATTAATTTTATTTTTTTATTGCTCATGAAATTCAAGGTGTTCAGTTTTATAACTAATTGAAATACTAAAAATGAATAATTGAAGTATTTATACTTGTGCGTTGTGCCCATATGTGTCTAAAATTAGAATTTCTGTTTTCTGATATATATTTGTACAAACAATTTGAATTTACCATGCACTAAACCATACAATGTCAACCATTTAATATCTTTTTTTTTTTACATTAATGTAGCATTATTTCCCCCCCTATTGCTTGAACAAGTATATCTACATTTTAGTTTCAATTTTTCTTAAGAGCAATGCATGTGGGCTACGTAGAAAAGAAAATTAGTCATGCCATGATCAGTCACGTCATGTGTATTAATTATGCGACGTGACTTGCTTGTCGCGTGACATGACCGCATTCGAGCGAAAATTACATATCACGTCTCACGGTATGAAACATAGAGTATCCAGCTTTTTTTAGTTAATTTTCAGCCTTTATGCATAGAGTATTCAGATTTTTCTTTTAGTGTAGATTCAGTAATACTGGTAGTGATATAGTACTGATTTTTATTTTCTCTAATTTAGTTCAATGAATGTTTATAATTTGAATTTTTAAAGTAATGCCAGGTGTCCAATGATTTTTCCTAAAAAAAAAGAGCTTTGCAACATTATTTACTTATTTTAGAATTTTTAGAAATTTTCATATCTTTTCATATCTTTTTCTTAATTTTCAACAATTTGAATTAAAACATAAAAAAAAATTTGACGTGACTGATTTACGTCACATGTGATCACGGCATGACCACATGTGATATGACCATTCGCGTAACATGATTGCCCGCCATTATTTTAGTCACGCCGTGTTTGTCACGTCACGATGTGTCGCGTATTTTCTTCTCTAGAGGTACGTACTGCATACTCTACATATTTTCCCTTTTTAATTATTTTTTGTAGTATAACTAGTATTTAGGTGAAAAAACGGACAAGATCCATTAATACAATTTTCAGTATATACTTGTATTCAGGACATGAAGATGTTCTAGCTAGGAATGCACCTCACTCAAGAGTTAATTAATTACGGACAAATTAATTGACATAATAACATCTATTATTGTGTCCACACTACATTTCTTTTCTTAGTTGATTAATTCTCATATCTTAATTTGCTGATATCTTTTTGTGAGCATGCACGGTACTCATAACTCATGTCATTAATTGCATCCAATGATAAGTACTGCTAATGTACATTTTAAAAGATATTTTAAATATAATGCAAGTTATATATATAACGCCAATATATATTATAACTGGGTCAAATAATTAATACCACGCTTCTATGTTAATTTTATTCCAAAATATTACACGGTTCCTTTCATTAATTGATATTTATTGAGTGAAATCTTTTGGCTGATCTCAGTTAGCTTGTTATTAATTATCTGATGTTAGAAGAATTAGCCTATGGTCTGGCAAAGACACATGATTTCTATGTATAAAGTAATGAGTTCGAAACTCAGATGAAAGAAATTATTTGTTGTAATAACAAGAATATTAATAGTTAGATGGCTTGCCCTCCAATTTTACTTTATCTGATGTTAGACTTATGGGCCGAATTTTTTTTTTTTTGACGCTGTCAAAATTTGTTATTAATTAAAAACCACCCGGACCGGTTTATGTAAAAAAAAACCACCCCCGCACAATGGTTTCGCGCACCAGTCAAAACGGATCTGCACCATGGTTTGGCGCACCAGGTCCGCGCAATAGTTTTGGGCACCAAGGGGTTCGCATAAGGGTTTGGCGCACCAATAGGTGCGCACAGAAATTGACATACTTGCACGTATTTTAATGTACTTTAGCACGGATTTTGATGCAATCGGATGGTCCTTACAAATTGGGCTTTGAATAGTTGTGAAAAGTCGGTCAAAGGCGCAAAAGCATTTGGGAACTCCCTTGGTGCACAAAATCATTACGCGGACCCGGTGTGCCAAACCATGGTGCGAACCAATAGGTGCGCAAGGTGCTTGTGCGGACCCGTTTTGACTAGTGCGCGAAACCATTGTGCGGGGGTGATATTTTTTTACATAAACCGGTCCAGGTGGTTTTTAATTAATAACGAATTTTGACAGTGTCAAAAAAAAAAAATCGGGGTTAGGGGTGTACAAGCAATTCGCATAACTTGATCAATATGTCCAATCTGACCAACCCAACTTCAAACCCATTAACTATGAGGTACTAGATAAAAAATAATAAAAACAGTATATAATTTCAGTTTTAGAAGAAGGCAAAACAATTTTTAAAGAGAAACAAAGTAATACCGAACTCGTATTTTTCTGCTAAATTTCAAAATCCAACTGCCCTCATGCTGGCTGACTGGGGGTCCGCCCCTGACGGTGAGTGGCAGGGTCAATACTAAACCCAAAACACTACCAGTCCCCAAGCCTACAAGGGGTATACTCTGTTGATAACACTTGAGTTGAAAAAAATTACACTTCACATCAGAAATTAAATTTGCAGATGTACCAAAAACCAATCTGGATTTAATTATAATTTACCAAATACTAATCACTAATGTAATATCTATAAAATTACTATATGGTTCAGCATGCAGCAGCCAATAGGATTAGGAAAACTCATGAGGCCAACAGCTGATAAAAATAAAGTAGCAGGGGAACTCTTTTGCTTCTTGCCTAGTACTTTCTGTGTGTAAAAGAGATTAAAAGCAAAGTTCCACTCAAAAAAAAAAAAAAAACTAGAAGTTAAAGCCATCAAAGCAGATATTTCTAGGGCAATTTTTGGTTTCATACACTGTATAGCCATGATGGAGGGGGAGGAAGAGACAATTAGAAGCATAGTAACAATCAGTGTTTTGAAATTCGGTTCTCATTCGGTATACGGAAGGCTACTGCATACCGTTTATGCATATACGGTATGCGGCCACATATGCGGATTTTTATTCGGATTTATATATGCGGATTTTAAATGAGAATTCGTGTATATAAACAAGCATACGGTAATATGTGGTATGACTCACTGTTAATATACTCTAAACCGGTATTTTTATCACTGTTAATATACTCTAAACCGGTCATATGTGGTATATATCACTGTTAATATACTTTAAACCGGTATTTTATCACTATTAATATACTCTAAACTAGTAATACGTTCTAAACTTCATATTCGGACCAAATATAGATTTTCTATTCGGATTGCAACTGAACAGGAATATTCGGCCGAATAGACCGAATTTTAAAACACTGGTAACAATATACGTGATAAATTCATGAATAATTTGTGTTTTATTCTTTTTTTACGTTTCTGAACTGAACTCTGAATAAAACACAAAAAAATGTATAATACGTTTTATTCACGAATAAAACTCAAATTACGAATTATTCGCGAGAAAAATGCAAAAAAAAAAACGCAAAAAAATATTTTTTTTGGTTTTTTTTTTCTTTTTTTTTGCTTCTTTGTTGTACTGAATCATTTCCGAATTATACCCGAATCACGAACTTTTGACTCCGCTGAACCGAACCGAACTATTTGTTTGTCACTATGATTAGAAGTACATGGTACCTCTATTTAAAATTAAGGGCACATTCATCAATTCTAATTTTTAAATAATTGAATAAAAGATTAAATAACTAAAAGATATAGGAAAAAAATATGTTGTTTTTTTATGGGAATATTAGATATTATGGTGTTTTTATGGAGAAATTGAGTATTTCAAGTTTTATGGACACACTAGAGTTTTTTTCAATTTTTTATTTGGTTAAATTTGAGACATATCTTTTTTTTTTAATATAATTTGAGACATATCTTATCTAGTATATGTTATTATTTATTGGTTAAATTTCAAGACCTTTATTTATGTTATTATTTATTGGGTTTATGTTTTATTTATAATTTTATAATTTTGGAAAAAAATATTATTGTGATGGAACTGCTATAGTAATAGTAGGAGATCAAAAAGAGTTAATTAGGCGTGTAATTTGTTTATGGTAATTAATTTATTTCATTAAAATTGAGTATATGTAATTCTAGCTATATCCAACATTTATGATACATCTAATTATTATAATACATATATTTTAAAAAGGTATTGAAATTAAAATTTGTAATTGCAGATGTGTTATTCATTAATTAGACGGGCGTGCATTAAATTTGGATAGATTTGAAAAAAACCTTTAATCTTGCAGCTACTGCCATGGAATTTCCAAAAAAAAAACTTTAATCTTTAATCAACTTAAGATGAATGATCAATAAAATTTCAAATTGACTTAAATTTGAGACATCTTAGAATACATATACAATTTTAATTTTTCTAATTCGAATAATATTTTCTTTCAAATATATGTATTATAAGCATTAGAATGTAACATAAAAGTAAGATGTATGCTATAATTATCCAACTGGCTAACCATAAAATTGTTAAAATGAATGATCAATTAAATTTTAAATTGACTCAAATTTGAGACATATCTTATCTAATATATAATTGATAATACATTTACAGTTTTTATAATTTGAGTAATATATTTTTTTTTTCAAACATATGTACCATAAGAGTTAAAATATAACATAAAATTAGATATACACTATAACATAACATTTTGAATTTGAACAAACATGCATCAAGATTAATTGATTTCAAACAAGTCAACACACTTCCAATGTAATTATATTGGGCTTTATAAGTGTTAATTGAAATTCAGAGCGTTCGGCCTAGCTAAGCAAAAAGTAAAATTATTATTTCTTAATTCCCATGCAAACTAATGTTTTGGTAAGACATGCAAACTCTGAATTCTGGTCTCCTATTTACTTTAAAATTAATCGTTAATCTGTGTTGAGATTTGTGCATGAAAACATTCAACGGTTAGATTTGAAATAACAGGATCCTGCTCTTCTATTTGAAAAGCAGCGGAGTTGGATCCATTAAATTAAAGAACCTAATTAGGAGCTTATATATAAGCTTAATATATAGCTTAAAGTGAGTCTATGGTACTATGCATATCACGATTTAGTCCGTAATACGGATTAATATTTTAATTTTTTTAAATTCTAACAATCGATCAGAACCATTCAAAATGATTTTCATATGAATATATACTGGCAGACCAAATTTTATATTTTTTTAGAATCTTTTTACTATTTTTTAAGATAGATAGAAAATCACTGTTTTTGGATGGTCCAGAATTTTCAGATCAAGTAGTGATTTTCTACCTATCTTAAAAAATAGTAAAAAAAAATTCTAAAAAATATAAAATTCAGTATGCAAGTAGATATTTGCATGGAGGTTATGTTGAACCGTTCGGATCGACCATTAAAATTTTAAAAATAAAAATATTGACCCGTATTATGGATCAACCCGTGATATGCATAATACCATATACTCACTCTATATAGCTTATACAGGCCAGATAATTTGTACACAATCTTTCATGAAATGGGCTTCTTTTCCAGACATAAAATCAGACAAACTCCACCCTCAATAACAAGTGGATGCACTTTACTTTTGTCTCCTTTTTTGAAGAACAACATACATCACATCATCTCCCAATGATCTAACTAGCTTTGGGCTAACCAAACACATGGATCCACTAAGGAAATTTTCTGGAAAAGAGATGAAAATTGTCACGGAAGACATTACCGACGGAATTTTTTTTTATCTACTATTCTGAAAAAGAGTTTAAAAATAAACACCACTCAGAGTCAGATTTTATCAAAAATAGCACTTCCGCTGACTGAATCCGCGTATCCAGAGGGACCAGATCCGGATCTGCGGACTGAGTATGCGGAACCGCTGATTGAGTCCGCGTATCCGAATTTTAAATTATTTTTAATTTGCTGTAAATTTATTAATTATTTTGAATTTGCTGTCAAAATTCGGATACGCGAACTCAATCCGCGATTCCGCATGCTCAGTCTGCGGATCTAGTCCCTCTGGATACCCGAATTCAGTCCACAGGAGTGCTATTTTGATAAAATCTGACTCCGAATGGTGTTTATTGTTAAACCCTTTCCTAGAGTGATAGATAAAAAAAATTCCGCTTATAATTAATTTGGCACAAATACTTCATTGTTCAAAGAAATGGGAACTCAATTTAATGGATTTAGGAACGTAAAATAATTATTTGCTACTTAAAATGATTCATTTCAAATCCTCCAAGGAACATGTTTGAATTCTTTTCTAGTTCGGCTAAGACTAATTATACGGGATGCAATAGAGGATATAGACTTAAGGAACACATCATTTAGCCTCCTTTAGCGTTCTTAGTCACTTAATATTTCTGAATATCAGTTTCTTAGCGAGAATTATGTCACCTCCTTTAGCCTTCAATTCTTTTAATCACAATTATCACCTCTACCCTTGAATTAACTAGATATGATCCCTGAATCCGCCTCTTTACTTATGATGGTACCTTCACAAGACAATCGAACATAATCTTATTAGCGTGGATTAAAATTTAATTCTATCTATGTTGCCGAATATTTCCTACAGTTCGAAATTTTACTCACCACCAAATAGGTGGATTCAAGGATGCAATGTATTTTTCTAAATAATTGTCAACTACTTTTTAAAAATTAAGATATCTAAAGTTTGTAACTCTCACATCTCTGAAATTAATTTTAGAGTTTCTATTAAACACGTCAGCAATAAATTAAAAAAAAAAGAGAAATAATTTGATTCAATCATTTGGTCAGCATGGAGTTTATAAAAGTTTCTAAATAAGACATTCTCCCACATTTCTAAAACTGAATTAGAAACCGTCATATCAAATTAGAAACTATCATAATACTAAAAATATAGATGTCCACCAATTATGAAATTGTTCGTTTACAACAAACTTTTGGATAGCTCTTGCGCTTCAATTGAAAATGCTTGAATACAAAATTGTTGCTCAATGCATCGCCAAAAGGTTACTTGTTTATATAACTCCATTTGAGCACCCGGTTATTAGATATTATGGAAGAAGAGCAAATAGGCAATAGACAAATTTTCTCAATCAAGGAGAAGCATATTTGATATTTCCATTATTGTTGTGGCGGTGGTTTTGATTCAATTAATTGGTTAATTTGTATATAATTAATTTCTCAGATTTTAATTTTCCTTTCATTGTATTATTAATTTAAAAGAACTTATATTCATGTTGGCAATTTCCAATAAAAAAAATAAAAACCTTATATGTTTAATAGTAACTAGGGGCAGACTCAGAATTTTCGTAAAATATCGAATCAGGTTTAAATAGCTAATTGGATTTAAACCCATTAACTAATTAGGTACTCGATAAAAAAACTTTAATTTATACTTTCCAATACTCTAACTTGTAATTTCTGATGTTTTAACCTATAATTCTAATTACCAATTATAATTCATAAAATTTATTTTAAGCTGCCCCCCCCCCCCCCAAAAAAATTCGTATCCTCTGCATTAATTCAAAAGAGAATCTTTTGAGTTAATAAATCTCAACTGTCTGATTTATCTCAAGATTTGTGTGAACTAGATTCGCACTAATATTGAAAGACCCCCCTAAATCATAGGCAGGAACCGGATTGACTCCATTTAAAATTAGACAGTTGAAATTCATTAACTCAAAAGATTCTCTTTTGAGTTAATGCAGAGGATACCCCCCCGAACCACGTAGGTCCGGCCCTGACAGTAACCGCAATACAACAAATTCCCAAAATAATTAGTACGACATCACCGACCAGCATGTGGTCGACAGGGAGGAGGAGAACCTTGTATATATGTTTCAGCATGCTATATTGATTGCTAAATCACACATATGTGCACTTCAGAATCTGAACTTATAGATATATATACTGTAGCTAGACTTCTGATGTAAGAATGTCTCCTTTTAGTTGTCACTTTAGTTTACTTTGCTCTTTTCTCTTTGATTGAAAGGATAAAAGACTCAACTATTGGATTCCTCTGCTTCAAGTTGCTCAAACCAAATCAAGTGGGGAAATGATCAACTGTCCTTTTTTTTAGGATCTAAATCTGCTGAAATCCGAGACTAATGAACAGTAATTCTGAAATCCCTGCAGTCTGAATCCAGCTGTCAAACTTTTTTGAGATGCGTACAAGGAAAAACCAGCTATTTCGAGATGTGTTTTCGAAAAAAATTCGACGGTCGGATTCAAATTGCAGAAATTTTAGAGTTACTATTCAATAGTTTCAGAATTGCAGCAGATTAATTTTCTTTTTTCCAAATGCCTTTTCTCTTCTCGTCCCTGAAATAAGTGAGAAAAGATGTTCATTTGCTTCACAATAAGAAAAACACTTACTGCCAAGTTGATAAAATTGTAGTTATCCACATATCTGGTACTTATTGTTATTTTTATTTTATTTTTTTGCTACTAAGTGCATCAATATTTCTGGTACTATGAAAGTTTCTAATCTGACGTAGCAGTTTTTAATCTAGTTTAAGAGATATGAGAGAGTTTCTTATTAAGAAATTATTTATAAACTCCACATTGGCCAAATGATTGGCTCAGATTATTTCTACTTTTTAATTTATTGCTAACATTGCTTAATAGAAACTCTAAAATTAATTTCAGAATGTGAGAGTTAGAAACTTTAGAGACCTTAATTTCTAAAATGTGATTAACAATTAATTAGAAACTTATTTGAGTTGCTGGAATGTAGATACTCTAATGTAATTCTATTGGTTATGGTTACTATTTCTGCCAAGTTGAATTTGAGTTGAAGCTACTAATTTTAAAAAAAAAAAAAAAAAAAAAACTGGAATTTGAGTTTATCATTGAAACATTGAAAACATAGCATTAAATTTAAATCTATCATTGAAAACTGGAATTTGTACAATCGTTAACATATTTAGTTTGGCTTTCACATAAAATGTCTTAAAAAGAAAATGAGTATTTTATGGAACATGTGGTCCATATTTAAAAATAAAATTTGTATACAAAATGAGTCAATTATACCCCTAAACACGCTTAGTTAGCTTAAAAAATAAGACTCGTTTGCGATTTTTTTTTAATATATAGAATCATAGTTAAATATTTTAACAAAACATGTACACTAGATTTGGTTTGTATCCTGATCGATGGAGGTATTTTTAGTATACTTATAGTGGAGCAAAAGTTTCTGCTTCCACTGATCCAAATCAAATTCATCATACTTATTTAGTTAAAATATTTAAATTTGATGCTTGGTCGGAATTGTTTTATTCGCATTAAAATTTGCTCGGATGACTTTAAAATTCATAGGGATCAAATACACACGAATATTGATGTGAATATAAAAGCTCTCCCCCCCAGATCCCCCTACTCCGTACCAAAAACATAAGCCATGATAATCTATGACGAGTAAAATTAGGGTGTTCCTAAGTTCATCATATCTCCTTTTGAACTCAACTTAAAAATCTATCGGATTGGCTTCAAACGACGAATCCAAACCATTGAAATCCTTCTACCTTACGAGTGATGCGTCTACATACAAAAAAAGTTAAAATTTCAAATTAATTTATGTATAGAGTCAAAAGGTAAAAAAAAAAAGTTCAAAAAATAAATACATTTAAATTATTTTATAAACTTTCTAATTTTGACCGCTTGACTTTATACTAAATTAATTCGAAAGTTTGAAATTTTTATAAGTAAACGCATCACTCGTAAGATATACTGATTTTAATAGTTTGAATTCGTCGTTTAAAGTCAATCCGATAGATTTTAGAGTTGAGTTCACAAAGGAGCTTGGTGAACTTAAGAACACCTTAGTTTTATCATTTCCTTGTTTTAACCTAGTATTCGTTTGTCATGCTTAAGTGGGGCAAGTGTGGAGTGATATAACATACATGATACAAGTATAGTGGACATGGTTGTCTCTAATGCTCCAAGCATCGTGTAACAATTACCTCCAATTGTAAAGAATTCAATATTGTTGAGTTTAAAGAAGGAAAACAAAAAAAGTTGGATAGCTCGACTCAAATTCGACTCCTTATAAAATTGAGACAATATGTATTAACATGTAGGAAACATTTACTCAATAATAACTATGTTGCATGAATACGGGTACGGGTATCGTATCGGATACGATACGGATACGGCGATACGGTAAATTTCAAAAATCTTGGATACGATACGTCTATTATATACTATGTTAATTATATTATTAATTCATTACTTGTATTATATAAATGAAATATCAAGATAAAGTATTTTGAATAGGTTATATATATAGGCTACTACGTTGTAACAACAAAGTTGGACTATTGCAGCAGTGAAAGCTCTTGCCTCATAGTCTAAGATCCTTGGTTCGATTCTCGCTAGACAGTGATTTTTGTTTAATTTGTTGGTCCACGTGCGGCTCACGGACCATGGTGCACACATAATTGAAATGGAGAGAATAGTTCGGTTAATGCGCGGTTCAAGGGATGAATCAGAAGCGTCTGCATGCGTATCTGGCCCGTATCCGAGCGGCTAGGAGCCGTATCGATGACCGTATCGAGGTGTTAAGGATACGCCACTTGGAGTATTGGATACGTATCTAGGCCGTATCGTACGCGTATCTGTGTCCGATACGTATGTACCGGATACGGAGTCCAATACAGCGTATCTGAGTAACATGTATTAATAACTAATTTAATATGTTGTCAATTAAATACCATAGTAGAGAATGCTTCTCCATCACAAAATAAAAAATAATAGAATAAGAATAAGACAAGGGTCAAAAAGTTTTAGGATTAGCTATTCCACAACCCCCAAGGCTCAGGAATTATGATAAGAGAATAGTTTGGTTAATGCGCGGTTCAAGGAACGAACCAGAAGCGTCTGCATGCGTATTTGGCCCGTATCCGAGCGGCTAGGAGCTGTATCAACGCGTATCAGTGACTGTATATATCGAGGTGTTAAGGATACGCCACGTCATTGATACGCCACTTGGCGTATTGGATACGTATCTAGGCTGTATCATACGCGTATCCGTGTTCGATACGTACCCGGTACGGATACAGAGTCCAATACAACATATCGGAGTAACATATATTAATAACTAATTTAATATGTTGTAAATTAAATATCATAGTAGAGAATGCTTCTCCATCACAAAATCAAAAATAATAGAATAAGAATAAGACAAGGGTCAAAAAGTTTTAGGATTAGCTATTCCACGACCCCCAAGGCTTAGGAATTATGATGGTAGATCCCACGTTGGAATTGTGTCTACCATGAGCTAGCTCATATCTTTTGCTGGGATCTTCATGTCAACTTGTCAACATCTGCCTCTAAATACAAATTAATTTCATTGCTATAATATGCATCAAACATTAAAAGTGAAAATCTGGGGTGGAGCCAGACTTTCAAGCTCATATGAAATTATTGAACTACAATCAGGGGCGAAGCCATGTTGAATTTGACGAAAACTATCGCCGATCACTGCAGGACCATATGTGTTGAATATAAAACTAAATAGCGGAAGCGTACCTTTATCCATAGCTGTCTTGTGTGAGAGAGCACCACCAATTCGGTTCTTCCATAATAGCAAGGCCCTTTAGAGAGTCTATTTATTCTTTCTTCTCCAAAGTCTCTCACATACCTCTCTAATAGGATAAGAGGATATGAATTCCTCATTGGCCTTGTATTATGGGGACCAAATTATATATACAACCCAAGGAACCCTTGGCTGCCTAATGTGATAATTATTCAATTCAACTCATCACAAAATTAAATATTACCTCTTAAGTTCTACACATTAAAGGTCCACATCCTATATGACACATTAATCCTCAATATATTATATAACACATATGACCACTTTAATAGAGAATAAAATTGACAGTATACAATACAAAATATTTTACATATTAGTCCATTGTTCGATTTATAATCCAACAAGCCAGACTTTCAAGTTACGGAGGTCAAATACAGATTAGGGGTCAATCATATAAATTTTTTCATGCTGAATGGAGGTCAATTTAATTAACAACACCGGTAGCCATTTATCCTAAAATATATAGAAAATTATATAAAAATATAAAAAAAAATTTGAAATTAATGGATTGACCCCATTCACCATACATATATGACTCCCCTCTGACTACAATGTCAAGAACACAATTAAAGTTAAAATCCCCACTGGTACTAGCAGTGTTCCCTCTTTTTGCACCAATATGAATATATCATATATTCATATGATATGATTGGAGTTAAATATTATCGCACTCTTTAACAGTGAATGTGTGCAAGTCATGCACAATTGCTGTCCTCTTGTTTACTTTTTTTGTCCTTTCAACAACTCCAACCTGAAATTATAGCTTTATGAAAAATCCATACTTGATTCAAACATCTTCATGCATGCATGCAGACATACAATAATAGAACCAAAACAGCACTGCATGATCAGCAAAAACTTTGTAAATATTTTTCTTATTAATAAATATATCTTTAAAACATCAAAAAACTATTGACGCAAGATGTCTTAGAAAAGCGCAGAATTGGATGTGATAGAAGATGTGTCATGTGCGATAATTGCTCCTTTGAAACGGCCCTGCATTTATTCTATCGATGTGATTATGCGGTTGAAGTCGATCTGGAACAGACTTGCATTATCAATTGGTACTGTGATCATGAGGTCGATCCAAAGAAACAGTACAACAGGTATGGTTTTGCTCACGATCAAGATGTGTAAGGGGAGGAGTGTTGAATGAGAACACATGGGCGGTTTACTTCATTTGCACCTGTTGGCATCTGTGGAAACAGTGTAACTCCAGAATTTTCAGAGATACCAGAATGTCAGCACAAATGCTGGTACAGCGGGTATCAGAACAAGCCTTGCTTTGTTTGTATTTTTAAATATTTTTTTAGATGATCTGTAATGTGTTGTGTTTAGTTAGAGTATGCGAATTGTGCATGAGACTGTATATGTGTTGGTACTTGGTATTGTGCATGGGGATATGCATGGTGCTGTGTAAGTGTTGGTCTGTACCAGTGTTGTACTGAGTTGTTAATGATATATGAACTGTGGCAGCCTGTGCCAGAGACTTTCAAAAAAAAAAAAATTAATAAATATATCTGTTAGTTGGAAACTTTCCACCAACTATAAAAAAAAAAAAATAGTGAGTTATTTGAAAAATGACATATTGAATGCCATTCTAGAATTCTGATTGGTGAAACTGAAACATACACATTTCCAAACTAGAGCATTTTTGGGCATAATTGATCTGAAATTTAGTGATCAGAGAGAAAAGCTGCTTTAAGTTACAGAGGGCCCAGCCGTCAGCGACTTGTAACAAAAAAAATGGGGTACTACAAATATTTGGTACGGCGGGTTTCTAATCCAAAATAATCTGGAATTAATCTGGACCGTCCGTATTTTTAAAGCCGTTCATTTTTTTTAAAATTGCACCTCAGGTAGGGGGAAATCACATCCAGTGCATTACCTGAAAAGAAAATCTTTTATAATTAGTGGATCCGGATCGTTCTTTTTAGCTTGGCACGAATCTCAAAGTCTAATAATACTGCCCCTATTTCTCCTGAATCTCAAATCGGTTGAGATTTAATTTCAAACCGTAAAGTGAGGCCCATCCTCTACATTACCTGGGAGGATACTGGTCCAGGTAGGAGAGGGCAGGTTGGGTCCGATGCCCATCAGACTCAAACAGAGTTCAATGGGTTCCATAACCGTCCAATCGACTTTAAAATCTGTGCGTGGTACTTTAATATCCGTACGCATCTGCTTTAATATCCGCATGCACAAATTTTAAAGCTGATCGGACGGTTATAGAACCCGTCAGACACAAATTTAAGTCTGATGGGCATCGGACCCAAACTGCTATGCAGGTAGGGGGACACAGACTAGACAATTTTAATAGCGGATCATTCAAATTAAGGAGGAAAAGGGCAAATGTAATTGTAAAATTAAGCAATCATGAATTGCTTCAAATTCACCATATGCAAGAGTTTGAATTTTTTATTTTTATAATTGGCATCGCTTCATAAACAACTAAAACTTTCAGTGAATATATTCATAATATGATAATCCCATCCAAATTCGCATGAACGAATCTGCATATGGATTTAAAAAAGTATATCTCATTATTTATCGGATCCGCATGTGGATCTTTGAAAAATGATCCATCTTATGAATTCACATTCGGATCTTGCATGATCAAAAATCAGAATCCGTTAAGAATTTGACAAATAGTTAGTCGTATAAATCAATTTAATTAAAAGTCATTATTCTTAATATGCGGATATATAATATAAAATAAGTATATCCTCTCATGTCATATCTTATCATTTAAAACATTTTAGCTAACACATCAAATATGTCCGATACGAAATCTGCATTAATAATGGATACAAATCTATATTTGTATCCTTAATTCTTAATTGATATAAATATGCTTGTGGATCTTATAAAATTTTAATAGATTCACAATTTGAACTGTAGTATAATCCAATTCATTGCCAACCCTACCTACAAGCAACATTACTAAGAGAATATAATTTAAAGTAAAGATATAAAATAATTCGATATTAAATTATCTAGATCCTGTACCATGTTAATTAAATGACTGTTTAAATTTTGAACTCCTATAATAAATTGTCAGATTTATGAACTTAACAATTTGTACCCACAGCATGCAGTGTCTGCTCATGGGCCTTCTACTGAGAAAAAACAAGTTTTTTCTTCTTCTAATTATACCAAAATGATATCATACAAGTAAAATTCCATGCATAGTTTTAAACTTTAAATGTTTGACAGCCTATATTACTTTTAGACAACTTATATATTACTTTTTGTACCACCCTCAATGCATAATGTTAAATTTATTGTAAACAGTACTATTGATTCTGGTAGAACATACTGAGAACTTGTGAAAGCAAACAGTTATTGTAACCAGTACTATTGATTCTGGTAGAACATACTGAGAACATCCTATATCTCATTTAACTCGTAGGTATTTCTTATTTCAGGAAAGAAAAATAACAAAGAACTAATTCTTCAGATAATCCAGGTACAAAAGAATTCTCCGCATCCAGTTTTAAAAAAAATGAGAGAACCTCAACTGAGAAAACATAAAAATTCGTCAGCAGTTTCCTTTTCATATGAACATTGCCATCTAATGACAGAGTGACATAATTCACAAAAGACATCCCCTCTGTGAATTAACAAACATTTTTAAAAAGGGCCACCCCTCCACAGATCACTAAATCTACAAAATTTATTACAAATTAGACAAGAACTATAAAGGAGGATAAGGGAGAGCGCAATTTTGATTTACCTGCATTAATTAAATAGTTTATTTTCCTCATGAAGAATCATCCCAATACATTACTTGGTGGTACAGCTGAACCAACCTGGAAAAGAATTTAAAGAGAAGCCAATGAAAAAAAAATCAACATGGCACTGTATAAGAAATGTAACTCCATCTGATCATCAATAACTAAACAGCACACAAATTATTACACAATAACGAAATCTGTTCTACTCTCAAATCAACCTAAAACCCAACTAAATTCCCAATCATATTGAGCAAAATCAATTGTAAACCAAGGACCAGGAGCCTGACTATACCATACTAAAATCCAAAAGATAATCCAACCCTCCCACCCAAATAAAATCAACAGTAAATAAGGACAGAATATATAGATTGACGTAAATAAAAACCCAACAGATCCAGTTCGAAACCAAATTGACAGAATCAAAATACCAGATCCAGATAACCCAGAACTAAAATTGACCAAGCCTAAAATGACCTAAGCCAAGCAGGCCCATTTGGTACCTCTTGTTGAGGCTAACTAGGGCCTAACAAAAATTAATAACCCGTAATCAACACTTATTACAAATAGTGTTTCAGCGAGGCACAGACAACTAGTCTTGAACAAACTTCGAATCCTACATTATAAATATGCTACGAACTACACTAACCTTGAGAGTAGATAGTCCCTTCGTACCAGGATCCTTAAGCTGTTCCAGTTGCTTCTTACCACGCCTCAACAGATATTCTATATAAATAAAATTTCTCCTGTCAACATTCCTCGCATTATTTCTAAACTCAGCAGAAACAACCGAGTGGATCCTCTCACGATCTTCTATGGCCTTCGATCTTGCAGCTCGAAGGAAGCCTCTGTATAGTGAAAGCACTTGCTTTTGCATGCCCGATAGTTTGGCAGGACGGGCTGCCATGTTGTACTATTCTTCAATCAGAACTGATTTCTTAAAATAAGGAATGGTTATTTTCACCTGTAATTGTACAATATTTAAGCAATTATTCACCTTCTAATCTGCAAGCTAAAAGCTTGAACAGAATTAAGTAGATCTTAGCACCTTTAACTAAGAACTATTAGCACCACAAGCCTTCTCAAGTGCTGATGTTCACTACACAGAGAGTATGGTAGGTACTGTTTTCCTTGATATGACAAAATAACAAAAGCAGAACACAAAAAACTGCTAGGTGTCAATTTGCAGAAACGACATTTTGTCCTGACAAGAACTCAGTTATGAAATTAAGCCTCGAAATAATATTCTTTTCTATCCCATAAATCGGATACAATACTCCTATCCATCGGCTAGATAAGGTTAATAGATCAAATGCACACAATTACAAGTCCGATATAATCACGAAAACCACGATTAAACTTATCCCGGAATTACGAATTCAAAAAACGGATCATTACCTCCACGGATCGGAGAAGGCTCGAGCTTCTAAGATACTGATTTAAACACGTTGCAGCATTAGTGCCATATCCTCCATTCCTCCTAGGTGTTTGTGTCGTGGTCGAGGAGAGTTCGAACTTCCAACTACAACGAACGATGGAGGGTTGTGGGTAATTGGTAGTCCATTGGGCCGATCTGCTTCCGAATCCGTATCATAATCGGATATGGATGATTTTGGGGGGGGGCTGCATTGGGCCGATCCCAATGTCTCAAACCCAAATCTCTCCTCTCTACTAGATGAAATAATGTTTGATCCAGCCCATTCCAAAAAGGGCTGAATCCTGCTCAGAGATCAACAACAATATTATACTACAAGACAGCCCATCCCAAGATCCAATAATCCTAGATTTTCATAAAGGTTTTTC
Source organism: Carex arenaria (assembly GCA_964058825.1). Classification (NCBI taxonomy): domain Eukaryota; kingdom Viridiplantae; phylum Streptophyta; class Magnoliopsida; order Poales; family Cyperaceae; genus Carex; species Carex arenaria. The sequence goes on from CAXKVW010000194.1 coordinate 157,512, forward strand.
GTTAAAGATGCAAAACGTGCAAGGAGATTGCAAAACCTGTATAGGTCATTCTTATTATTTTTAATATATTTTAAGGAAGACAAGTATGTGATATTTTTTTTTCCTACAGATAGTAGAAATCCATTATTCATTTTTTCTTCTTCCAAAACCAGTGTTTAAAAATACGGACACATGAACTTATATACTTATGCAGTCAGTAGCTGTGCTCAGAACATCGTACAGCCTCTCTCGTGTGGTTTTGAATATATGGCTGCAGATGCGGACCACATATGTGGATATGTAGTGCATGAAAGCGTTATGCAAATCCAATTCAAAATCTCAAATTTAATATGCGTGCAGATTTATAATTATCGCATACAGAATTTGTTGTTTATGCGGAAAGTAGATTTAATTATAATTATCAAGCAACTAGCAGGTTTGATAATTATGCAAAAGTTTATTGTATTTTTCACATACAATAAGACACACTTCATGTTATTTATGCAAAAATAAATTCAAATACACATACAAAAATGTATATATATGAATTCTCATTTAAAATGCGCATTAAAATTTGCATATATAGTATGTAGTGGTTTCCATCTGCATAAATAAAATTGCATTTTAAAACATTGGCCAAAACCATCATCTAGTACCGGACCTTTTCTTATTACTTATCACCTAGGATGGCCAAGCAATTTCCTGAATATAAAATTGAGATCCCAATTAACAACCCCTCTGAAAATTATTTATTAGAGTGAACATCTGAACGACGCTACTTTATTTATTTCATTTTTTTGTTAATCAATACGAATAATATGGCCTTTCTGTGCGCTACTGGCTCTTTTCGGCTCAGCCCGATTTATTTATTAATATAAGAAATAAAATGAAAAATATAGGAACGATTCTAACGAAATTAAAAATCTAAAAAAACCATTATGGTTCATTAATTAATCTTTAACTGACACAGCATAAAAAAAAATAAAAAAAAAACGTTACAAAGAATAGTGTTCAGAAAATGCATGCTAAATCTCATTCAATATTAGTTCTGATCTCTGGACATTATTCTTAATAACGTTCCGTATTTTTTTTGTTCTCACTAATTAGAAGTCAATTAATTTTAGTTATCTTAACGTTATGATTTATAACGTCCGCTGTAATCATGATTTTTTTAGATTTTAAATTTTATCAGAATCATTCTCTATTATCAATTTTTTTTTTCTATTAAAAAAAATCGGCAGCTAAGATACAGTCTATTGCCACTTGCCAATGGTATACTAACAGGCTGAAATTTTTAATTATAACACTAAAAAAGAAACCAGCAAGACTAAGGAATTTTATTTTTGTCACGTCCGCAATTTCAAATCAAGCACTTCTTTTTTTTTTACCATTTAACTTCAAGTTGCTGACGTACTAAATATAGAATTTTCAGAAAATAGTTGTTTTTTAGTTTATCTTTCTTTTAACAGTGTTATAATTAAAAGCTTAAGACTATAATACTAATGAGCAGGGTTCAAATGCATCATTTTTTTTATACTCCGATATAATTCACATCGTTTATCTCTGTTTTCAAAGTCCAAACGGTCAATCCAAACTGCTCAACCTTCATAATAAAATATGCTTGGAGACCAAATTTCATATTTTTTAGAATTTTTTTACTATTTTTTTTCATAAGGACAAAATTATTATTTTAAGGAGATTATGGACCATCCGATAAAGTGATATTATACCTATGAAATTTTTTTTTAAAAAATACAAAATTTGGTCTTCATGCATATTTTATTATAAATATCATGTTGAGCGATTCGGATCGACCGTTCGGACATTAAAAATAAAGATAAATTAACGATATGGAATATATTGGAGCACTAAAAAAAAGTGCATTTGAACCCTCCTCGATACTAATAAATAGCACTTATTTAAAAAACGTGACCGAGTCACCGAGTCCATGTTGCCGTTACATTTTTAAAATAAAAAACGTGACTGAGTCCATGTTGCCGTTACGTTTTAATTTCTTATGAAACTGTTTTGAGCCAGTTGTTGTTGCATCTGTGGGTAGCTATTCATATTCTATCAGCGTTATTTAATTAGTATTATCTACACCAAGTTATTAAATTTTTCTCCGGTTCTCCAGAAAAATAAAATATAATTTCCAGCTCAGTACTGGTGCTTTGTAATTAAGGCTTTAAAATTATTTTTTTCAATAAATATATTTATTTTTAGACTAAAACCAAATATACTAATTATATATAGAGAAAACAGAAGCACAAAATTGTTACAAAAATTTACTGCTATCCGATTGCTTCGTAAAATTATAAAAAAAATAGAATTCACTCTGAGTGAATTTTTTTTTTCCATGAACAGTAACTTTTGAGGAGCCATTGAACAGGTCCAAAAGGAGTAATAGCAAACGAGTTCAGTTACTGATATTTGTGGATGCTCTAAACATTTGATTGTCGCCACCGGAGGACAAACTGAACATAATCTTCGTATAAATTCAGATTAAAAATTAATACACACATAATAGTCACATATAGACATATACTAACCTACACTAAAAACACTCGCCTACGCTTTCTAGAACACGTAACCTCTCTTTTGAGTTAATGCATCTCAGTGATTCAATCGTCTGATTTTAAACGGAAACAATTCGACCATCTAATTTTAACACAGTAGTCTTTTAAAATTAGTGTGGATCTAATCTGCACGACTTTTAAAGCAGATCAAATGATACTCAAAAGAATAATGTAGAGGATACGAATTCCGCTTTCTATGGGGTCGCCAATCAATCAAAGCGGGCCCAGTCGGCAGTCCCTATCAATATACCTCTTCCAGTAAACGCCGGGATGACTTGACCCGAACCAGGTCCCAACCTCCCCATGGGCCATGTCCGGTTTTTCCCTTTTAACAGAGTAGTTTTAGCTTCCTGCAGCGCACTAAACACGCGCAACGATATTTTAATTCTATAGTCCGTGCGCTGCATAAAGTGAACACCAATCTGTTAAAATGATTACCCCTTTGGCAGTTGGCACCTCGATAATTCGATATCCGTCTTCTTATCGCCTCATTATCAAATATTAAAAAATAAATAAAAAAGAAACAGCCTTAAAAACCGCGCTGCTCGTTCTTCTTCTTCTCCGCGACTTCGCCTCGCCATAGAAACCTCTTCGAAACCTCTCTTTCCAATGGGAGGGCAACCCCAGTTCGATCGCCAGTCCTCCTTCACGCAACGCCTCCGTTCCTCCTACTTCTGTTTCTCATGCTGTTTCAACGGATCGAATGGAGAGGAAGAGGCACCGGCGGCCTCTCTTCTCAGATCGTCCTCTGATTGGATCCGAGACAAGGCAAAGGGAATTCCGGAAATGGTGTCGAAATTTAATAGAAATCGAAAGGCTTCTGGCGATTTTAGATACGATCCGATCAGTTATGCGCTGAATTTTGATGGAGGAGAAGAGGATGATGCTGACATCGCTGAAATTGAGAGGCTTCGGATTAAGAATTTCTCGTCTAGGTTACCAGCCTCGCCATCTGTACGGTTAGACGAGAGCTCTTCTTCTGTTAGTCGACCTTTTTAATCCATGATTCAATGGTGATTTCTTTATTTCTCTAATAATAGAGATTTGTTCTCAGTTTTAGTTTGGTTGTTTCCTGTGTCCAGGATTCTTTTGTTAGTTTGTAAATTCTTGTCAGGTCTGATGGATTGTCTGGATTTGTTTTGTTATTGGATGTCATACATTCTAAAGTGAATTAGGGATTGGTATATTTGATTAGAGTAGATGTTTATATCAAGTGGATTTCAGCTATGTCAAAAAGATAAAATTGTTGTTGTTCAAGGATAGGATATTTTCAGTTTATGTTTTATTTAGGGGTGTCAATGGTACATTTTTAATCATTTAGGGTTTGTTCGGCTGCAAAGTGGGAATAAGCATGGGCAGAGGAATTGAACTGAATTTTTTTTTTCTCACGTAAATAATGATGGCGCCAAGCAAGCCCTTGCTCTATTCATATGATATTCGATAAAGCGAGTATAGGTAAGATTTTTTTTTATTAGCTTATTTTGGGTATGGGAATGGATATGGATAATGATTTTTTTTTGTTAGCTAAACGGGTATGGATTCGGATAAATGTTATTTCGTATTTATTAGGTATCGGGTAATTATATAAAATAAAATTATATATAAATATATAGAAATATATTCAATTCTTTCCTCTTTTTTTAATCGCGATATCCATGCTGAACCTAATAATAAAATTGTCTTCCTTATTCGTTGTTGTTGTCTTATTCCTCAATTGTAAAAATGGGAATAATCTACGGTACAATCTGACTCTCATTTTCTCTTCAATTTTGATGTCAACCTGACTTTTTAATTCAATTATCTTTCTCCTTCCTCTTGAATCAGTCATGAGTAGTGTTTGGTAAACGGTCCGGGCTGGGTGGCCGGCCGTTGCTCATGCACGGGCACGGGCACGGGCGTCACGGGCACACGGGCACAACGGGCACGGGCATCACGGGCATTTTTTTCAAAAATTCTGACCTGCCCGTTTAATGTCCGTGCTCGCCACGGGCTCGGAGGCAGGACGGGCCGGGCCGAATTTTTTTTTCTTTGAAAACCAATAAATTATAAATCCAAATTCATACAAATTTTAATTCATTTGACATGGTTGTAACTCAATAATTTTTGTTATAATAAAATAGAAATTAAAAATTTCTTAAATCAATTACTTTAAAAATAATTAAGCTCTTATTTTAAAACAATATATTAAAAAATAAAAGTTACCCTCCTCTTTTATTCCGGACTTGGAACCGGCTATGTAAAATAACATAGGCAGAGTTCTAACTTTTTTTTTGTTAGTAACTTTTCGTTAAAATGAATAATTTAAAAACTAATTGAAATGTTTAGAAACTTATAATTTAAAAAATAACTATAAATATTAAAGATGTTAAAAATATATACCGACACTAACTATCTAGAATGTCGCATTCCTATACCATTGTTCGCTCTCTTCCGCACCATCTGAATCCGAATTAGCCTCGCCCTCGTGCCTAACCTCAGTACCGCTTTCATCAGTGTTGGCTTCGGGTGATGATTATTGTTGAGGCTGATGTTGCGTGCGCTCTTCAGCAGCAATCCAGCCTTTTAAGCACACAAGTCTCTCAAAGACATGTGCACCCAACTTACTGCGTTTATCGGAGAGGATCATGTTCGCCGAACTAAAACAACTTTCGGAAGGGACGGTTGACACCGGCACGGCAAATACATCACGGGCCATCATCGCCAGGATTGGATAGATCCTTGCATGCCTCCTCCACCACCCAACGATGTCAACACCTTCAGGTTCATTGAGCATCGCCATATAGCTCAATATCTCGTTTGTGGATGTGTGCGGTTGGCTCTCCGACTGGAAATCTGCTAACAATCCACCACTGCTAGTGCTCCTAGAAGTGGAACTATTAAAAATTAAAAATAAAAATTAGCGGACAAATAATGTAGATATTATAAATAATAAATATTAAAAATATGTGTATATTTATATTTATATACCTAGGGCTAGCACGGGACGAAGACGGGTTCTGATTGCCACTCATTCTTGAGCTGTATGTGTTAAACATCTCATCGAACTTCGAATCCACGTATGCCTCCACCCCGGTGTTGTCTAAATGTAGATAATCTCTGTACCTTTCAATAAATTTGATCGTGTAATATTTCTTGTATGCCGGGTTGAGGCAGTTTGCGATAACGGCCAGGAGGGGTACATCTTCCCAATATTTTAGGAATTTTTGTTTCATGGCATCTACGATCGGTGTGAGAGATTTATCTTTGATTTCAGCTTGTTCCAATTCACTATATACCTTGGAGATGTAATAGAGATGTGGGAGCAACTGAAACGACATTGGTGAGTACGAGCAGGATAGTTGAACGGTTGCTGTAAAAAAGATTTTTAGGAACTCTTTAACCCTTTCTAGTTGCTCCCATTCTCCTTTGGTGAGTTCCAGTGCCAATCCCTCGGGGATAGAGCCTCTCAAAGCCTCCCCTATGACAGCTTTGTAAGGAAGACATCGGTTTAACATCCTATAGATAGAGTTCCAACGGGTATCTATATCCCAAGGTACTTTCAACTTGCTCAAATTATAGTGGACACATAATCTCGCAAACCGTTGTTTTCTTTCTTGGCTCAAAACAATGTGGTTGAGAGCATATTTAAATTAAATTATCAATAGGTTTACGGCTTCTGTTTTAAGACCCGCCTTCACGATGAGGTTAAGTATGTGGCAAACACACTTTTGGTGAAACATTTCACCGTTCATAATCGGGTTTAGTGACCGTTTAAAAATCTCAGTGGAAGCTATGTTGTTGCTAGTATTATCGAATGAGATAGAAAAAATCTTATTATCCATATTCCTCTTAAGATTATACTCTTCTAAAACCTCAATAATTGATTTAAAAATTACATTTGCAGTGTGCGGGGATTCCAACACTCGAAAACTTAATACCCTCTTTTGTAATATCCAATTATCATCCATCCAATGCCTGGTAATACAAGAGTACCCGAGTCCATGTTTACCAGCAGTCCATATATCGAAGGTAATTGAGACCTTATTGTTTTGATATGTAAATGTAGCTTTCAGATCATCTTGTATGTTGGTAAACTGGTTTTTTATTTCACTAACCATTTTTTTATGATGAATCCTCTTGTACATTGGTCGAGCACACCCCCGAATGACCAACCGGGCAAAACTCAAGCAACCACCCATACTAATTGGTTAAAAATATAACATATTCAAAACAAATCTAATTATTTCACATATTCAAAAAAAAAAATATATAACATCTTTTACTAACCTATTAAAAATAAATCCGAATTTCAAAATTAAAATCTAACATATTCCAAATAAATCTAATTATTTCACATATTCAAAAAAATAAATCTAACATCTTTTATCAACCTATTAAAAATAAATTCGAATTTCAAAATTAAAATCTAACCAATTCAAAACAAATCTAATTATTTAACATCTTCAAAAAAATAAATCTAACATCTTTTATTAACCTATTAAAAATAAATCCGAATTTCAAAATTAAAATCTAACCTATTCAAAACAAATCTAATTATTTCACATACTCAAAAAAATAAATCTAACATCTTTTATTAACCTATTAAAAATAAATCTGAATTTCAGAATTAAAATCTAACCTATTCAAAACAAATCTAATTATTTCACATACTAAAAAAAAAACAATCTAACATCTTTTATTAACCTATTAAAAATACATCCGAATTTCAAAAATAAAATCTAACATATTCAAAACAAATCTAATTACTTCACATATTCAAAAAAATAAATCTAACATCTTTTATTAACCTATTAAAAATAAATCCGAATTTCAAAATTAAAATCTAACATATTCAAAACAAATCTAATTACCTCACATATTCAAAAAAATAAATCTAACATCTTTTATTAACCTATTAAAAATAAATCCGAATTTCAAAATTAAAATCTAACATATTCAAAACAAATCTAATTACCTCACATATTCAAAAAAATAAATCTAACATCTTTTATTAACCTATTAAAAATAAATCCGAATTTCAAAAATAAAATCTAACCTATTCAAATAAAATCTAATTACTTTACATATTCAAAAAAATAAATCTAACATCTTTTATTAACCTATTAAAAATAAATCCGAATTTCAAAAATAAAATCTAACTATTCAAAACAAATCTAATTATTTCACATATTCAAAAAAATAAATCTAACATCGTTTATTAACCTATTAAAAATAAATCCGAATTTCAAAATTAAAATCTAACCTATTCAAAACAAATCTAATTATTTCACATATTCAAAAAAATAAATCTAACATCTTTTATTAACCTATTAAAAATAAATCCGAATTTCAAAATTAAAATCTAACATATTCAAAACAAATCTAATTACTTCACATATTCAAAAAAATAAATCTAACATCTTTTATTAACCTATTAAAAATAAATCCGAATTTCAAAAATATAATCTAACATATTTAAAATAAATCTAATTACTACACATCTAACAAATCTAACATAAACTAAATAAATCTAACAAATCTAACATAAAATAAATCTTACAAATCTAATTACTTAACAAATTTAATAAATCTAACATTCAATAAATATAACAAATCTAATTACTTAACATTCAATAAATCTAACATAAACTAAATCTAACATTCAATTTAAATTCTAAATTTATCTACAAAAATAAATCTAACATCAAATTTAATTTTTAAATTACTCTACAAAAATAAATCTAACATTCAATATTTCAATCTAACAAAATTTAATCTAACAAAATGTAATCTAACAAAAATTAATGTTACCTTTTTAATTTCGCGGGAAAATCTTCGAGAATACCTTCGTAATTCCGTTTGCGTATTTGTTAAATTAACAACTATATTTTTTTTAACAATAAAATTAAAATTGGAGAATAATAAAAACATTGGGATTGAGATTGAGAGAATGAGAGATGAAAATATTGAGAGAAATGTGAAAATTTGTAAGGAATGGGTGTATATTTATAGAATTTTGTTTGGAGGGATTAAAATTTGAATTTTTTTTAAAAAAAAAATCTGCCACGGGCTCACGGGGACGGGCACGGGCGCACGGACTCACGGTCACGGGCGTCACGAGCACGGGTTACTGGCACGGCTGTCCGGGTTCTCACGGGCATTTTTCCAAAAAATGAGATCCGGCCCGTTTAATGCCCGTGCCCGTGTGCCCGTGGATGCCCGTATCGTATGAAAATGTTTCGACTCTACCCGTATCGTATCCATCGACTCCCATAGTTCCATTGGGTCAAAATAGTAATGTTTAGGTAGACTTTTTGACATTTTTTTCTGTTAATTCTATGGATGCCAGTTTTCTTTAATTTCATATTTAATTAAAAAAAAATTCAAGAGTCATCCTTCATAAAGTAAATAGGATAAAAAAATTCCCCACTTAGCTAAATAGCTAAAAACAAAATACCTATTTATATGAATTATTTTTTCTGTGTAGCTGTCAGAATAAATAAAATAGAAAGTTTTCCATTCTATTTATTTTATAGAATATGATTTTTGAATTATTGGAAACGTAATTATGAACTAGATTTAATATAATTAAAATAATAGGCAATAGATGTCCAACAATGAAATTTGGACGCTCGAATATGAGAAATAACGAAGTTGCATGTCGTGATAATATTTAATATAAGATGGACTAATTCAAAAAAAAAGAATTAATCTCTGAAGAAGAAATATTTTGTTGCTCCTTCATATATATAGCCTGATTACTTTCGGTTTTGGGGGGACCCATTTTTTTGTTTACAAGTCTTTTAAATAAAAAATTAATTCTAATTTGTACCAAGCTTGATTCTGATCTCTACAAGAAAAAGTTTCGCTAGTGTTCGCAAGCAGGGACGGATGCATAATTTCTTCTATCAGGGAAGAGTAGGAATCGAGTTCAAACAATTTGTTGAGTTCAAACCCATCAACTAATCGGATACTAAATAAAAAACAATCAACATAATAAAATATAATAAAAATAATATAATCTGACATAATAAAAACAATAGAGTAATATCATTTTACATATTAAAATTAATAAAAATAGTATACTCTGACATAATTAAAACAACATAATAATATCATTTTTACATATTAAAAAATAATAAAATTGGTCCGAATTCGTAAATTTTTATAAAAAATCAATAAAAACTATAAAAAATTTTATTAACAGTGCTTTTGAACTGGCATTTCCAAAGAGAAGTAAAGTGGTACTAAATTCGTATTTTTTAACTGAATTTTAAAATTAAGAGACTCAAAATGGACTCTGTCAAAATTCAGCTACGAGTAATTCTTTGAAGGGAATCCGTGTGGCATGTGAATAATCGGATCATAGATTTGTTCACATGAAAAGTAATTGACCCGTGAAAAATGCCTTTTGCCCTTTATTTCTTTTTTCATTCTACGTTATATTCTTGACCTAGTAAACCATTAATCTAATAATCTATTTAGTTTGGTATGCTTGGTGTAAGAATAGCTAGAATAGTAAGCTATTCAAAAATAGCTGCTATTCCGAATAGTAATATGCATTCACACGATATTTTTTTTATTCGGAATAGCGAGAATAACTGCTATTTTATATTCTTTGAAAATGTTGTAATAGCGACTATTCGGAAGTGTGAATAGAGAAAAAAAATGTTTATTACCGTCAACACAGTTCTGAAATGATAAAATTAACATCACTTATTTTATCTCTACGTCGTGACAATTCATTTGAGACCCTACTTGCCTATATTTTCTCTTAATAAACACATTGTTAACACTATTATTTATCAGTTACAGCTATTAATTATTCCAAATGTACAATCCAAACAATATTTTTACTATTCCGAATAGCACCATTTTCACACTATTATGAAAATCACTATTTTTTCACTATTTTTATGTACTATTCTAAATAGTAGCTATTCTAGTTATTCTAAAGTGCATCTAAATGTACTTACAATCACTAACTTTTCAAAATATTGTGAGGTAGACAAAATTGGTTAAAAAAACTAAACCAACAAAAAAAATTATTGTGTTTGTTTGTTCTCTCTTATTAGTAAACATAAAATACGTCCAAATTAACCTACGGGAATACTCTCCTGTTTATTTTGAAATTTGGAAGAATCGAGTACTTGTTGTACTTTCATGGAATGTTTTGACTTTTGGTTAATATTTTTGAGTTTTTTTTTTTTTGAGATGATAAACCGAGAGAAGATGAATGTATATTTTTTTAAAGAAAAGTGGAATAACCTACTGATTTCTTACGTCAACGACGCGTATATAGAGAAAAAGGGTTGCATCGGATGTCTATCGGATTCAAATTTGAGTCAATGGGATTCTCTATCGTTCTGTCCGCTTTAAGATCCGTACATGCCTCTTCAATATATGTGAACGTTTGCTTTAAGATTTGTGCCAATCTAATAAGTACGGGTTAATCATCGCAAAATAATAATAAAAAAAACATTCTATGAAACTAGCTGTATAATTGTACAACTAGTACTCGATTCTTCCAAATTTCAAAATAAACAAAGAGAAGATGGATATTTTTTTAATCAAAAGTACAATAATGGGATTGCGTCGGATGTTCATCGAATTCAAATTGAAGTCGATGGGTTTCTCTACCATTTAATCAACTTTAAAATCAGTGTATGTCGCTTTAATATATATGAATGTTTGCTTCAAAATTTGTGCTGATCTAACATGCACAAACTTAAAAGCAAATCAAACATAGATACAATGGACATCTTACACAAATTTCTCCCGTATATAAAATCACAATATTACATTGGAACGGAGCTATGAAATCATAGGAATGAACAAATTAAATTTCATGTATATAAACAATATTATATTGGAACGAAGCTATTTCATATAGGGCTTGTTCGGCATAAAGAAATTCTGATGGAATAGAGAAATAGTGAGAAATTGTAACAGAATAGTAGCCGAACGTGAGTAGAATTGAATGGAATAGAGAAAAAGTGAAAAAGTGAAATTGAGATGGAAATATGCAGTCAAATCTTTCTCTTTTGCATTTTAGCCCATCTCTATTCCATCCCACTATTCTATAGCAAAGGTAGAATTGAGAAAGAGTGGTTTTTTCACATATGAGAATTGGCTCTATTCCACTATTTCAAACGTGCTGAATATAATTGAAATTGTATGGAATAGATACCTCTTCTCTTTTTTATTTTTTTACTATTCCATGTATTTACTGAATGGGCCATAGGAAATGTACAAATTAAATTCCATTTATATAACATCTGAATTGAATGTTTTTAGTTGTTGAAGTACATATAGTTGGGGAAAGTGATTGGTTTGAGGAAAATATCTGAGGCATTTTACCTAGTTTAAAGGGTAAATGGACAAGTGATCTAGTGCATTTACCTATTGCATAATTGGCACTAAGTATCAAAATACCACTTTTTCCCCCTCAATAATTAGACCATATATAGATGTCACTTTTGGGACCATATATGGCGGCCTTAGCCGAGGATGCTTGAAGAGTTCTCTCTCATTTGGGTCCCCAATTATTAATAATGTAGCACAAGTAGATAAGATAAGCTAGAAAAGAATGTACTCGGATCTTCTGTGGCGGTTGCTTTGTCAATATGACAAGGAAATATATTCGAAATTTTTTTTTTGAGTAAAGTTGAAGATCAAGCCACTCAACTATTTAATACTTTTATTATTATAACAAAGATTTTTTTCCATCTGGATTTCAAACCCATAACCTTTTATATAAAGACCATGTGCCTTTATCACTAGACCAAAAGCTAGGTCTCATATATTCGAAATTTTTATTTATAGCATATTTAGAAAGAAAGAAAAATCAAATAACCACCACGAAAACTACAAAATTCAATTTCTACCACGTCCGCCAATTGAATTAGTGGACCGATTTTTTTTTATTAACAGATCGAGTAAAAGCTGAAAGGCTATTGATTTGGTGCCTCAGTGTGTATTATATCTCACAGATGACGGAACCCAATCAATTCATGCAAGAGAAATTCATGTGTCCAGACTCCTTCAATTCCCTTCCATTAGGTTTTAAAAAAAAAAAGATTTCCGCCGATTTAATTGACAAATTCTATTTTTGGTCTGCCAATTGAATTGGCGGACTCCTTTTTTTGGTCCGCCAATTCAATTGACGAACGTGGAAAAAACTGAATTATGTAGCTTACGTGGTTATTTGGTTTACTTATTTATTTTTAATATGGTATAAATAAAAATTTTGGAGAAATATATATTTCGAAAGAGTATGGATCTCTTTTGAACAACCCTGTAGCCATACAAATGCTACAAGAAATCACAAGTTGTTAAAAAAGCTTAAGAACAGTATTAGTCAATAAGTGAGCAAGCAATAATAGAATAAGGCTTCGTCGGGCCATCTTTAGAAAAGTCGTCGTTTCCTGTAAGCAATGAAAGCTTAAATCTGTTGTACCAGCTAATTATTATGACATGAAAGTTGTCGCCTGCTAATTAATAAATAGACTTTTTGTTTATTATTTGGAATTTACTAATTGTTTTCTTCTTCTTATTCAATAAAAAAGCTGAACAGAACAGGGGTAAAGATTTTAACAGAGTAGTTTTCGCTTCATACAGCGCACAGACTATAGAATCAACAAAGAGTTGCATATGGTTATTGCGCTGCATGAAGCCAAAGCTACTCTGTTAAAATCTTTACCCACAGAACAGCTTCTTCCAGTTCCTTCAATGGAATTCATCAATTTATTGTTGCCAAATAAATAATGTGATCCATACCAAAGACATGGTTAACAAAAAAGGGCAATCAATTCAACAAACCTGAACTATAAATAAATACACTACATTTAAATTGTAATCTATCAATGAACTGCTAACACCACCGCCTTTATACATTCTATAAATAAAGAAAATCACCCTCAAGGTTTGAATCGATCAATTGCACAACTATAAGTTAGATTTCTTATACATAACAAGCAAGAGGCGCCGTTAATGGCTTACATATTTAATCCATATGGAAATTGTTTCTATTCCTATGATTGAGCTCTGTGCGTACGTACTTCTCTTTCTGCAGGAAATAATAATAATAAAGCTCTTCTGCGTTTTATTGCCCTATCCCAATTGATCTGCTTTATTCTCACCTGCATTACTTTTTTTGTTTAAAAATTTTAGTAAACTACCCAATTCAAAATTTAACATAAACCCTCATTCAAACCGCTACATTTATGTGATTTTATCAGGGTACAGCTCAACTTGATCCGGTACCAATTGATTGAACTTGTCTTTTTTAAGTCGTTCAAGGTGTATTTATTAATTCAACGGCAGAAAGAAAAATTACGTTTGAAAATTTGAAACTTGGTGCAACCCTTGTTATGTAATTTTGGCTTAATGTTCAGTCCAGATTATGGCACCTATACAAATACCAGTTGGTAAAGAAATATATACATGTACCTCTTGCGTTTGCTTTTCACAGCAGATGAAGAAGATGGATTACTGTGCCAGTTTCTTTTCCTCTGATTAATGAACCAATTATTTATTTGTTTTAGTTGTAAACCAGTCTCCTGCACCAACCGCGCTTTATCTTCTTCCTAAACAAAGTTTAAATTAAAATATGAAAACCAATAAAACCATATACAGTTTGTGAGTCTTAACTTCAGTTCGGTTCATCATCAGTATAACTTAAAACATTAAACATTAACATCTTAAAAGACCAGATTTTACTTTACTGTTTCAAATTTGACCTGACAATAACCTCAAAAGTGGACACAAAAAGACATCCAATCTGTGCAATCTTCAAGCTAAATTGCACCTATATGACCGTCCATTTTTCACTTACTGAAAACTACATGTTAATAAAAGCATCACACAGTTCCCATTTTGGTCCATAAAGAACACAAACAGTAAGTTCCAATCATGCTACAATTTAGATTTCACAAGGACCAAAGTTTGATCCTTGATTCTTTAGGGGCCAAAACGAGAAATGTTTGACACTAAAGGGACTCTTTAGTTTACTATGCCATCTATACACAATGACTAACCGTAGGATATGGCCACTTCGAGTGGGACTGCCACCAAGATTTTAAAGTTGAAGTCGTGTCGCCAGGCAACTTGCCAGCTCTTCTCTTACGTAAAATCTCTTCCCTTATATCTATTAGTTTCTCTTTGTATCCCTGCAAAGTTAAGAGGGTCACATTAGAAGCACAAATTTATCTGAGCCTAAATTCACCTTTTTTTTCTCCTCCCAAAAAATCAACAACAGACAGAAACTATGTTAAACCGATACCAAAAATAAATCCCACAATAAACATTATTACGGACTTAGCTGGCAAAATAATTTCTTTGATTTGGCAACTTCCGCTCATTTTTTTAGTTAGATCAATAATGAAGGTGTGGTTAGGTAAGTCAATTAGCCACCTACTCAGTTGCAACTCATAACCAATTACCAAATTGCGGGCACACTTACTAGATAAAATATAATTAACCAAGTGTGTTAGTTACTGAAGTGACTACTCTGACACCTAACATGCATCTTTTATAAAGGTTTTTTGGGGCAAAATATGCCAATTGTTCATGACAGATTAAGAGAAAATTCATTATTAAACAGGCACCCCCCCCCCCCCCCCCCCGGCCGGAGCATAAGTCACTCACTCAATCATTGCAGTTTCTTCCCATCCAATAATAACTGCCGCTTCTATTTCTAGGATGGACAAAAGAATAAAAGAAGCAAGAAAGAGTTCCTTCAATTAATGAGAAAATATTTTTATTGGATACGGAGTCTAAGCGGGTCCAAGTTTGTTGGAATTATTGAATGTAGGGCTAAGCAGACAGCTGTCACATTCTTTTTCCAAAAGTTCTTTTAAATAACAAATATTGGGTGCCAAATTTTTGTAAAATTCTGTTTTATCTAGCTCATTGTCTGATCTGCTCAAAAAGATAAACTGGACTCGACACAATTTACCTGCTTCAATTCATGCTTGAGCTCTTGCCGCACCCGTTCCATAAGGGATCGCTCACTCTCAGTTGGAACTAATGGGCCAAACCCGAGGGTATCTCCTCCATCCATACCCGGATCGTACATGTTTGCTTCACTATCTGCTTGATCATCATCGTCATCAGACATCGTTGCCCCTGAACCTTCCCCAGGAGAGACACCTAATGTAAAAATATTTCAATCAAATGAGAAAGCAGAAAGCAGAGAACCAGATCAAGTATAAGAAATAGTTTTGGATCGAGGGTAGCATCAGCATGTACCAGAAAGCAGAGAACCAGTATTGGTAATGATATGCACCTGCGGTTGCATGGATATCCTATGATCATACCATGACAGAGAAGGGAAACAATCCCAGTTTTATGGTAAAATTACAGGCATTGTATAATTCTCTCGCCCTGTTGTAAGCAGGTACTGTACCAATTTCAGAAGAATAAATGTATGATACATTCAATCTGAAATGAAGTCAACAACCAGGTAGACCAGCAACTATCTCCAAACATGCATAAACAGTATGTGATAAAGGATCTTACTTTTTAATCTGTACTGTGTTTTGGCAAAATGCAAGCACCAATAGTATATAAGCTAGTAAAATAGGGACATTGTTTAATCACATCTACCTAGTCTTGACTAGATTCTAATACTAGCACGATACAGTAGGATTTACTGACTCCGTTCCAACAGATTTACAAGTTTCTGGTAACACTAATTGAAATTTAATGAAGATGCTTCTGTTCTTCTTTAATGAGGAGATATGACAGGTCAATAAATGCCTATTCAAAGCAAGTACATTAAGTTTCACATGTTTCAACCAGTTATCTCATTTTTTTTTAACATATAGAACGTCCACAACTAACAGTGAGAAATTGAAAGAAACGGAACCACTACAAGAATGACACACCTATGGGTTACACAAAATAAAAAAAAACAAAGTGTAGTGGTCCCACCTGTCAGACTTTGTAAAGATTGTTCCAGCTCCCAACAAGCCATCACTGCCTCCATTGCATGAACACGTACATGCTGCTGTAGTTGTTCTTTGAATGAACAGAGTAGCAAAACATAATGTGTCTACACCAAAAAAAAATGATAATCACATTAGTAGGTATTTTATGATAATCATAATAGTATGTTACAAATAATTATAATAGACGAGACAGTCGCTAAAATATATCTGGTACACGTCTATAATATTAATGGTTGTTTAGGTAACTTAAAAGTAGGAAACAGAAGGAAACTATATTCCTTCACACAACAAAAATCATGTTACAATCTTTTGATATCATAGATAAACAAAATTCGTATGGCAGTTCAAAAGAAACATTGAAAAACCATTATTTACAAGTAAATTAGGCTAAAATTACATTAATACTTTAATAGTGATGGTTGTACTGCTGGTCGGTTCAATTGCAAAAATAAAGGAAATTTTCCAATTAATGAGAGAATAGAAAATCATCATCAAAATTGTCACTATCCATCAGAAGAAAACAAACTAGCATTAAACTCTGCTACGCCATAGAAAAAGCGTGCCCTTTTCCTTTGTAATAAATGCATGTATTTTATTACAAACCAAGCAAAGATATTTGTCTTAGATTACCACCACCACCCCCACCCCCCCCCAAGACAAAAAAAAATATTCTACCAATTAAAAGAAGAACCCATAACAGAGCAATATAGAAACTTAATTTTCCTTCAAACTCTGCTTTTACTGGCAAAGACGAAACGAGATGAAATAATCGAGGCAACCCAAAGAATTTTCTTAATCTTTTAGATATTCAGAAAGTAATCACAATGGAAATTCTGAACTTCTGTAAGAGGATTTGATAGCTAATTTATATTGATTTCTAACATAAGATACCATAACAGATAGAGAACAGAGAACCCTTTAAATAACCATAGATTTTTTGAAATTTTGATATTTCATCCTCTTATTACTAACTCCCTTAAAAATTTATGCTTGCTAGTTGACTGAAAAGAACAAAATATTAAAAGCAACAACTTGGGAATCCATTTGCAAAAGATAAAAGGACATGACTACTGAACTAAATACAAGCTCAAAACCCAATTAAAATTTGTACCAGTTTCAAAATTATGAACGAAGGCAGCTAACACTAACAGAGAAGAGCAAGAGAAGGAGAGGAGAGCGTTACGTAGAAATACAGTTGTAACAGTTATAGTTATGATAAGATCATGAACTATAATTGTCTAGAAAAGGGTAATTAAGAAACCTACAGTAGTAGCTTAGTTAATTTTTCAGAAATAAATCGTTTGCCTCAATCAGCAGTAAGGAATAATAAAAAGGAAAAAGAGAGAAGAAACTATGAAGTATGAACTCACCATGAACTGGTCAAGCTCACGGTCATCTCCAGGCAACTGGCCACCTCCAGTCCCAGCGCCAAGCGCAGAGTACTTAGCCACGACATGCTGCGACTGCGCTAATTGAGCATCAATTCTAGGCAACTGGTCGACTGGTGTCGCAATCCTGAGGCACGCCACATGAGCTGAGAGAAGCTGCTCATACAAGGGATGCGCCAGTATATCAGCCTTTTGCCTCGCGTTCTCCCATGCTACCTCTCCAGTAGCACCTCCAGTTCCCTCTGCCGAATCCCCTCCAGTCCCACCGTCTCCTCCAATCATAGATTCCCCTCCACTTCCGCTCTGCTGCAGAATTCCCGGCCTGGGAAGCCACTGCGGCGCCCTACCTTCTCCAGTCGTACCTGCAACTGGAGAGGAGTCGGCCGCAGTCTGGAGATGAAGGAAGCTCCCGTCCCCATGCCTAAGCATGGCGCTGCTTAACCACGCGGGACCCTGAGGCTTACCATCGGGACCCAGTTGTTCCATCGCGGATCTGAGCACCGCTTGTTCTTCTCCTAGGTGTTGTTCCGCGTACTGTGACGCCATGCCCATGTCATGAGACAGTTGGCCATGAAACGCCATTAAAGACCTGTTCTTTTTTTATTTTTTCCCTCTTCCTCTTCCCCTGTTTATGCAATTTTGTACTCTACGGTATGGAGAAAAATTAATATAAACCTGGCGATGAGGGTAGAAAGGGATAGGGGAAGAGAGACAAAGAGGTAAGGTTGAAGAGGGGAGAAGAGAAGAGGTGAGAGCCTGAGAGGGACTATTAGTTGGTATTAGTTGTTAAAGCTTAAAAATAAATTAAAAACTACTAATTATGTTTTCTTACGTAATCGAAGGGATTAAACTAATCAAAGCGCCGGTTTGAACATATCAATATGCCAATATCCGGATGCGTTAGTTGGGAGGGATGGTGATAAATACACGCTCGCTTTTCTGATTTGATTAATATTAATCAGTGAGTGGTAAACTGTAATAGAAAGAAAGAGAGTGAAAAAAAGAGCGCCAAGGCGTGATCACAGGGACTGGTCCCGGAACACGTGGCGGTATATGGAGAGGTGGACCATTTAGTAGTGGGGTCCATAGGGGAGACTTGAGAGGAGAAAGAGCCAATGGGAGATGGAGACGTAGGTGATGGAGGAGTGGGACCCGCGAGGAGACGGGAAGCGGACACGGCGAGGTGCCAACAGGGCACCTCCCACTTCTCTTCTTTATTAACTATTGGAGGAGGCGAGGCGCCAGGATTATGAATTTATGATGAAAACTCTCTTCTTTTTTTAATTTCTATTGGAGCGGCCGTAGGCCGTAGCTCTTTACATGTAAACAAATATTATTATTATGACGACGGATCTTGTAAGTTATAAGTTATAATATTTTATAATAATTTGGTTTTACAAATTTTTAAAGTTCAAATAATAAAATGTTCCTCGAGGTCGAATTTTATATTTTTTTAATTTTTTACTATTTATTAAGTATTTTACAAAATTAATAGATATTGTTGTAAAATACTTAATAAATAGTAAAAATATTCACAATATTTATGAGTTGTACAGTGAAATAAAAAAATTTACAACTATTTTCACACTACAACTGAACTTTCATTTCAACACATTTTCAAGCATACTTAATAGTATGAGTTCTGTAAGTTAATCTGTGAGTTTATGTACTTGAAAAATGCAATCACAAATAATATCATGACAACCGAACATGTTTTAAAAAGTTCTCAAAAAAATATAAATTTCCCTTTGAAACTGTTTTAAATTTATATCACGTTTGATGGTTTAGATAGGCTCTTAAAGTCTCAAAACCAAAAATTTCAATCAAATTGTAAATTTGCGTTTCACAACGGGAACCAGATCGCTTGTTCCCTTGTGGACAGAAAATTCCTGTTCCTAAAATCACTGTTGGGTGAAGTCGGAGTAGATTTTAACATTTAAACATGAGACATAATTTTGCCTCGGATCCACTGGTAGTGACTTTAGAAACATAAATTTCTCACTCATAGGAAGCAGGTGATCCGGTTCCTTCACAGTGAACCATAACCCGCATTAATCTTTTGTGTATTATAAGTTTATAACAAAGAATTGCATTCCACAAATTAAGATATGCTCATCTCATCTACATGTCTCGGCAGCTGTAAAGATGAAATTGTTAGGTATGATAAAAAGCTTATTACGCGTATGAAATAATGATTACTTCCATCATTATCAATTATAAAACTGATTGTGGAATGATTTTTCTTCTCAAGATATTTCCTTTTTAAATTAGTATATCGGCAATGAATAATTATAAAATTGAAAAATATTGTAAAATTATTTAGTAGCACATTTCGTTTTCCAATTTAAATAACATTTCAAAAATTCAAATAATTTCACACATCAATTGATAACGGAACTTTTAATTTTACAATTTTACTAATTTTACATTGTCTCAGGGCAGCCGTCTCATCTGAATTTTGAGTTTTATGAAGATCTATCAGTTCTAGTCAACTTTGTATCTTCTTGAAAAAAAAATTGCTCCTCTTTGGATATTTGATTTGTATTTCGAATTAAATTTAAATTTAAAGTTAAAATTAATATAAATTTCTTGAATGATGATTGGTAATTATAATTATAAGTTAGAGTATCTAAAATTACAAGTCAGAATATTAGAAAATATAAGTCAAAGTATTATTTTTTATCAAGTACGAAATTAGTTAATGTGTTTAAACCCAATTAGCTGTTTAAACTGTTTAAACTTGATTCGATATTTTTTTGTCTCCCTGATGAAAATCGTAAATCTTCTCTTGGATCCTCATCAAACTTAAGTTGGCATCAAGAAAAAAAAAGTGACGCTATGTGATTAATACTTGATCAATACGTTGTGATTTGATCATAATATAAAATTACAAAAAAAAATTAAAATATATCATAATATAAAATTAACTTGAAAGAGTAATAAATGCATGAAGAGCTTGGCGAGGTGTAGTGCACCGGCGGCACAGAGAAAGGCACAGAGGATCCGTTTTGCATTTGCTAGTGTCCTTGATTCTGCAGCGTGGTCCCCTGTTCGCCTATTCGCCTATTCGCCTATCCTACTCTGCTCTACCGTTAGCCCTGTCGTTATAGGCCCCGTCAGTTAGAAGCTGGGTCCGGTCCTCTAAAGTAATCCAATTTTTGGATTTTATATAGAGACCGTCCGATTCGAATCTGACGTTCCATATCGCACGATCCACCTCGGAATGTGTACACCGTTTCGAATCTGGCTCTCCATCTCGCACGCTCATCTCGAATCGGACGGTCCCTATTTAAAACTCAAAAATTGAACTATATCACTGGATCTCAGTTCCCTCTACCTCTCCTCTCCTCTCCTCTCATTAACTTCTGCTTCCAAAAGCTGTCTTTCCCGAAATGTGTATTGGAGATTTGGAGTTGGAGCCTCACAGAAATACTGATCGGTTTCTTTTACGCTCATTAATGAATAATTCACTGTCTGACTTTATAAAAGTGATTGTCAAAGTGTTGAACATAGTAACACAATTAGTTTCATAGTTTTAACAATAAGTGAGGTCATGGAACTTAACAAAATGTATATCGA
Organism: Carex arenaria; assembly: GCA_964058825.1. Lineage (NCBI taxonomy): Eukaryota > Viridiplantae > Streptophyta > Magnoliopsida > Poales > Cyperaceae > Carex > Carex arenaria. Next base: position 178,965 of record CAXKVW010000194.1, read on the forward strand.
TTTGTAAACACAGTAACACAATTCACGAGTTATTATCGTTTAATTCGTTTTTTTTTTTACGTTTTCAAACCGAATGCCGAATAAAAAAGAAAAAAATATATATTATGTGTTTTATTCGCGAATAAAATGCGAAAATAAATTTTAATTTTTTTAGGTTTTTTTGTTATTTTTTTTTTCTTGTGGTACCGAATCATTTCCGAATTATTTCCGAATTGTGAATTTTTTATCCTGCTAAACTAATCTCGAACTATTCATTTGTTACTACGTTCATAAATAGTGATTTTCAACCTATCTACAAACTAGTAAAAAAAATATCTAAAAATAATAAAATCCGGTCTCTATCTATATTTTCGTATAAAAAATCGTGTTGTGCAATTCATATTAACTATTTAAATTGTTAAATTCCTGTCCGCATTCGTATGATTTCAAGTAAATAAATTATTAATATTCGTAAGAATACAAATACATATATGAATCGCTATTATATTTGTTTACTGACAATACACAAATGCTAGGAAGAACGTTTTAAAAATGTTAGTTATTTAAATATCGAGAGTTCGATTTCTCTTCACGACTTCGAAGTCTTTACAAAGTTTAAAAAAAAAAGGACAATGCACATATGGTTATTGCATAGGGCACGCTATAGTTATTATGGTTTAGATGCAACTGTTGACAAATGTCATTTGATCAATTCAAGGCAATTGTTTGACACTTATTTTGATCAACTGTCAACATCTCTTTTGAAATTTCAAATTTAATATTTGAATCTTCTAAAATACATGCTCGACTTAAAAAAAAATATATAATCATGTATATTGAATTTTCTTTTTAAGTTTTTATAAAGATCAACCCCTTTGTAAAATGTTAAATATGTGTTTATAATTTAGTGGTTCAAGTTCACGTTATAGTTGTGAAAACTTGAGTTCAAATTTCAGCTCCTACATATTATATGTTCATAAAAAAAATTCAGTCTGTCGATCTTAATTTTCTAGTGCCACCCTGTTCCCACTAAATAAAATATGAATATGAATATAAAATTATATTATCTAGTCTAAATCCATTTTATTAACGTTAGTACTTAGTTTTGTGTTTGATTAAGGACTAAAACTAAGCGGTCCTAAGCTAGTTATTTCAACTTAGACAGATCTAAATTATTCACGTTTGATTTAGTTCTGAAGTTATGTCACGGTTTAAACTATTTCTTGTTTGAATAAATTTTTGTGACTCAGTACATGCATGCATTTGTATTTATCTTAAAAAAATAATTACTTGATGTACTTTTACCAAATATTTTCAAACTAGAATTATCTATAATACATATTTCAAACTGTCAAACACTCACATTAAAAGTTGATTTCTAAGCAAGACAAGTCCCTTTGATAGTGAATAATGTGATAATTACATAATATATCTTGAGGAGAGATCCACTTATATCATTTTTTGGTGACATCAAATTACACTTTTATTTTTAAAGTTCAAACAGTCGATCTAAATCATTCAATATATTGGATATATTAAAATGTGCTTGCAGATCAAATTTTATTTTATTTTTTAATTTTTTTTACTATTTATTAAGATGGGTACAAAAATTCAATGGTCTGAAAACAACGATTTTGTAAAATACTTAATAAATAATAAAAAAATTCACAAAAATGTAAAATTTGGTCTTTAAGCACATTTTAATATGGAGGTCATGTTGAATGGTTTGGATCGACTGTTTGGACTTTAAAAACTTTAAAAATAGACAGTGTAATTGTGTCACAAAAAAATGATCCCTCCTCATATATTTTTTAATGTGAAAAGTCTCGCAATGAAGTCGTTAGTCTAGGTTTAACAAAATTAAGGCACTTAGAGAGGTGGTTTAGTCTAAGGCAACATAACATTAGACTTATACATAATACTTAAGCTAACTTATTTAATGTTTGTTTCGTGGAATAACTGAGGCATAAACCCTAATCAAACACAATGTAGAAGCTTTGCAACTTGCAATCAAACCTCTTATTTTATAATTTAGATCTCAACAAAATATAATTTAAGACTTTGCAACATGCAATCACAAAGCCCTTTGGCATTTTTTTTTTGACTCTATAACGAATAACTAGTGATATACAATTTTTTTGAATAGACAGTTGATACATAATTACTCACCGTAAAAAAAAATTATCCAACAATTTATTACCCTGACAACGTAATTGAAAAGGAATTGTGGACTGTACTGGTAAGCATAGTAACGTAATTCGCGAATAATTCATGTTTAAATTGTTTTTTTTTAATGTTTCCAAATCAAACACTGAATAAAACGCAAAAAAACGTATTATACATTTTATTCATGAATAAAACGCGAATACAACGTGATCACGAATTATTCGCAAATAAAACGCAAAAAAACACAATTTTTTTGCTTCCTTGTAGTACCGAATCATTCTCAAATTATACCCGAATTATTCCCGAATTACGAATTTTTAACTCCACAAGACTGAATCCGAACTATTCATTTGTTATTATGTTGGTAAGTAGCAGGAGCTAGGTATCTGTATAATATTCGTCAGTGTATTTCACCAAAAAATAGTCACATCCCCGTATGCAATTTTTCTATGTTCAGATCGTTATCAGTTCAGTGCGTAACGCATAATATAATAATATACAGGAATTACAACACTGATGAGATTCCACATTTATAATTAATAAGCCATTAGTCAACAGTACTAATGCCACGCTTCGGGTAATTACTATGTTTAATTGTTTATCTGTATTTAATTAGATTTCAGTTTTTTTTTTGTTATGGGACGAGTCAGCTGTAGTATTTTGGCATGAGACAATTGCGGTATTGTCTGAGGTATCTAGTCTATTTAAAATATTATCTTGTAATAGTGCGGTTTAGATAATAAAAAGGTGGTGTTATCAATAATTGAGGAAATCTTCTTCTTAATTACTTTCGCTCTATTGCTGTTGCCTCCTTAATTATTTTGTATTAGAGCAAAAAATCTTACCGTCCATGTTTGATTGTGGAGTAAGTGGTGGAGTAAATTCTCCATTCTGCTTTTAAGGAGTCAAGCGAGGAGTAAATTTGAAGAAGTAAGATGGAGTAACATTTTAGTTAATCTGGATTAAGTTACTCTATCTGTGGATTCCGCAGTGAGAGTAACATCATGTCGTAATTTCTCCCTCTTCATTAGCTTACTCCATCAAACTCCAACCAAACATGATTATTTTAATCCGTCTTAGCTCGGAGTAAGAAATTTAATTCGGAGAAACTTTACTCCACATGACCATCAAAAATATTGCACAGGGCATTCATATTATTGGATTTGTATCCTCCCAAGTACCGTAGAGGATTGGCTCCACTTTACAGTTTGTGATTAAATCTCATCCAGTTCGGAATTCGAGCTAGCATAGGAACAATGCTATTGGACTTTGAATTTCATGCCAAGTTAGAAAGAGCAGTTTGAATCTACTTAGACTGTGCTCCAGAAGAGAGAAGAGGAGGGGGAGGGGAGACAAGGGGTGACCGCATTGTCCGAAAAGTGTTTACTTGCTCCACAAATTAAAATTTTGGAAGGGAGCAAAAGAAAGAGAATGGGAGAGAGGGGGAACTAAGGCTGTGCTCCAGAAATCGTGCACAGAGAGGAAGGGGAAGGAACAGAGAGGAAGGTGATCAACGATCGTTCACCTTTGAACAATATTTCTTACACCCCGATTTGGGAGTAACAAAATTCAGCAAATTGCACACAGCGTTCACCTCTGAACAGTGGCAGTTTCCTTTCGTTCCTCTCCGCTCCCTCGTCGCTTCTCCGCTTCTGGAGCAGGTGACAGAGTTCGAGCACCGCACAGGTTGGTCATTATTCACATCCTCTCCCTTTCCTTCCCTTTAATGAGGGTCTTTTCCCCTCTACTGGAGCACAATCTAAAACACCAAATTAAATAGTGTTTTTCTCCAATCTCTACCTCTAATTTGAAGAGTAGCTCTCTCTTTTGTTCCTCCCCCCCTTCTCTTTTTCTTCCTTTCTATTTTGATTTTATGAAGCACACTCTTACAGTAAAAGATTCTCGTTGTAGGTAATGGAGTGGATGTGAATTCCATATCATTTATACTCATACTGTCTTTCTATAGTAATGGTAAAAAAATTGCAGTGGTGCACAATTTCGTAGTGGATCTCATTTTCAAAAACTCATTGATTTTATTTCCCTCTGTTGAAATTTTTTTTCGAGAAAAATAAGTTTTTATTTTTGTACAAGTGGTAAAAATATTATTGGACCACTAATCATTTTTGTGTCAAAGCATACATGCGTTCAATGCACTATAGAGATTCTTTGGGTCCAAAAACATGTGTCACAGAAAAAACTAAAGGAGTCCGTATCCTCTGCAGTACTTCATCGTTTGAGTTTTAATATGAACCGTCTGATCATAGTTTGGATCAATTTATCGTTTGAGATTTAAGATTTGTGTCAATATACACCGAACGAACGGATCATATTCAAACTCAAACGATGAGGTAATTTAGATGATATGAAAGCAATTCTTCTTAGTTTTGAGGAATAATCTAAGAAGTACTATTCTTAGTTTTGGTTAATTTATTCTTCTTACAATCACCTTTTTTTTTTAATTGTTTCAGAATCCAACGGTTATCTTGAGTAGGAAGAGTATTCAAAAGACCATTTATTGTTCTCAAAAAAGGTACAGGCTTCCTCCTGAATTATTTTGTGGACAAGATTGTATGTAAAGGATGCAAATTAATGCAGGACAGAATCAACTCAATCAAGAATATTTATCCTTATTTAATTATTTTTTCTTTTTTGGGATTAGCAATTTTAATTTTTTTTAGGACCAATAGTTCCTGAAGTCCTAAATTTTATTGCAATAGTATTTACTAAAATTAATTTAAAACTATCCATCTTAAAATTCTTGCGGAAAAATTCTCTCCTATCTATGCTCTCATCACTTGCATATAAATTAATTATATTAATTAATTGAGGAGGGATCCACTTATAACATTTGTAAATTACAACATCTTACAATAATTTGGTTTTGTTTTTAAAATTCAAGCAGTCGATCCAAACTGTTCAACACAATACCTATATTAAAATATACTTGGAGATCCAATTTTATATTTATTTTTTCAATTTTGTTACTGTTAAAAAAACCACAATTTTATAAAATACTTAATAAATAATAGAAAAATTAAAAAAAATTGCAGCCAGGAGCCATTCAGGCTGAGAGAAGCTTGGGTCCGATGGGTTCCATAACCGTTTGATCCATTTCAATATCTATGTGCATGGATCTTAAAACGAATTGGACGGTTATGAAACCCATCAAACTTAGTTTGAGTCCGATGGACATCAGAACCAAGCTGCTCCCGGGGCTGGGCTCTCAATTCTCATCATCCTAAGCTGGGAAAATTAAAAAGGTTGGGGGCACTGGTGGCTTAGCAGAGCGGTCCCACCCTTTTTGTAATTCGCACCCTGTGAGGTATCTCATAATTTGCTCGAACGACGTGTCCAGTGTCTATTCGGGGATAGCTCGGGGACCGTGTTATTTTCACTTTGAGATTCGTTCATAAGGTATTTGAACGGTTGAGATATTCCGACAAGTCACGCAAAATATGAGGTATCTCAGAGGCTGCGAATACCCTTTTTGCACTGCACTGCCTCCGTCTTCGCTCTTGCTCCGGTTTCCAATGTGGTCCCGCTTCTAAAATCCTCTTTTAATTCCTCCTCTCCATTCGAATTTTGTATGTACCCACATGAAATGTTACCAGGTGACTGATAAAATGGAGAGGAGGTGACAGTGAGTGTGGTCCCAAACCAAACCCCTCTTCTTCTCACTCCCACTAATTTCTTTTACACGGTCTCGATAAGACCACATGTCGTGATGACGTCGGCGATACTGCACATAGGCGAATAGGCGTTAGCATGGTCCCCTACTCTAATTATTTGGCTGCCAGCGCCATTATAGAAGCCTCTCTGTGAAACTACCATATTGCCCCTTCCTAAATCACGTGTTAAGATAGCTTACTGGGCTACTGGCTACTGGACTCGCCTTATTGTTCTGTTTCTGATTGGATTGGATGAATGCGTTATCAGCAAAGTAGGTTTTATTCAACGCAACGGCCAACTGTGTATTTAGGTAACCGACCTTGCGGATCAGAATCGGCTCCTTTTCTAAAGAAAAGGAGCACCCTCCTATTCTGAAATCTAGATTGTCCAAAATTCATCGTACGGTCTCAATTAATTTTTATTTTCAAATCAATTTAATTTATTAAAATAATTCAGATTTAATTGAGACCGTACGATGTATTTTGAACAATCCAGATTGAGAATAGGAGGGTGCTCCTTTTCTTTAGAAAAGGAGCAGATTCGGTTCCCCGACCTTGCGACTGCTATCATGCGAGCACTGAAATTAGTGTTCTTCTGACAGACGGATCGGGACGGACTGGGTCAAATCCGGGCGGGTTCACGGGTTGGTTGGACACGGGTTTGATGGATTCGGCGGGTTCACGAGCACGGGTAGGACGGATAAATTTTTTGAAACTCGACCCTTACCCGTCTGTGGACTCTTACCCGCACGGATTGGCGGTCCGGACGGACCGGATCGACAGGTTGGGGTGGTCCAGACCGGGGTTTTTTTTTCTGTTTTTTTTTCGGTTTTTTTGTACAATCTAGATTCTAAATTTAGTAATTAAAAATAATTTGTGGTTTTTTATTATCTTTTTAGATGAGAATCCGAGGCAACCAACAATTTTGACAATCATTCAAAATAATTTGAAGATCTAACATTTAAAATACGACCAATAAGAAGTGATGCATATTTGACGATTCATCAAGTGACTAGAAATTTGTAACATATTGGATTTAACAATAGTTAATGAAATATCAAATTCGTTTAAATTATATAAATTTGATGCAAAATTAATCTATAAAGTTAAAATATATTTATTTTTCTTTTTGAAAATTTCTTAAGTTGATAGATATTATTAATATTATCAAGTTTGTTTTGTTGTAAATAAATTCTGATTTTTTTTGTCTTGCTTTGCTCAGTATTTATTGATGCCTTATTGAGAAACCACCAATGCAATATTGTTTGTGAGAAAAGGAGATATCTATTGGCATGCTGATTGCAATACTTGGTTCCTTGCATTTGCATTGTGCATTGAAATGTAGAGATAAGATGAAAACGCTGCTAGGTAGTTTGTTTCAAGAACAGCCCAAGGATGTTATTTTTGCTAACATTTACATTTAAGCAGCGCAGGAAAATAAGATGGTCGAATGGTTAGGTAAAAAAATAAAGAGAAAGGGGATGAGAAAAGACTAAAGATAATAGCCTTGTAATCTAAGAGTTAATTGTTTGCGGGTAGGGGTTCACGGGACTGGGCAGGTACGGATTCACAGGCGGTCCGGGTTCAACCCGGTCCGGGACGGGTCATGGGTCAGTGGGGTTTAGTTTAAAAAATAGCATCCGGGTCCGGATTTTTGCCCAGTCCAGTCAACCCGTCGAACCCGTACACGGTCCGGTCACGGGTGGACCGGACCGGGTCACGGGTCGGGGTTCAAATTAGAACACTAACTGAAATGGGTGCCATTGTTAGATCACTAAATAAATAACAATTTTGTTAAAAATATAATTAAGAATGCAATTAAAACTTCATTATCTGGAGCTGAAAATGCGGACCTAAGACAACTTCCTGTTCTTAAGTACAAAAATAATCGATTAAGATTGCTCCAAGTTATGCCGGTATTTCTTTGCTTGCAGACGCAACTGTGGTAGATGCTGATATAGCTTATTTTAACAATGGGAGCAAAATGATATTTTTATTATGAAGAAAATATTTGTTTGTGAGAAAATTAAAATTGAACTTTATGAATTATAGAACTAATTAAGAGAAAGAACAAGAGATTATATGAATTACTAGATAGATTGATGATTTTTGGATGATATGCTCTACAAATGCCGTGTGTTATTTATAGACATAGATACCAATAATTTTGTGCATTAATGAAAATTAAAATGATATTCTTTCTATTTCCGTTTTTATATTAAAAGAAAATAAACTGTCAAATATGAAGATCAACTCAAACGAAAATTGATTTTAATGCTTGCGCATGCTATTCTCAATTTGATTCAATTGATTAAACTGACACCTTCTGTTTTACTTATTTTATTTGATTTGTTCTTTTGTTGCAGCAAATAGTGAGTTTTGATGTAGAAATTGGATCAATGAAATTAATTCACAAATAGCTTTACAATTCATAAAGATTGAAACGTTAATATTAAAATAAGTATTTATTTATATAAATTTTGTATTTTGAAAATATATTTCTAACAGATGTGTCCTATCTTGATGAGAGTAGGATGTATGTAAAACTCGGGTTGTTGACATGTCCTGTCTCGAGAAGTCAGGATGTGTATGAGTGGTTCGGGTTATCGGTTCCCGAGGTGGAAAATGATTGAGGTATTCAGACTCTTCCCTGTGGTGATACCTTGCTTAGGAAAAGGTCGTCTTCTTGCTCAGCTGAGTTTGAGATCTTATATAGGTCATCCGTTGACCGTAACATGAGGGCAATGACGGGACCGTGTCTATGTATGTAGCTGACAAGTCGTCGCGTAGTAGCCATGTAGACGCGGTATTGTCCTCGTAGGAATGAGAACCATCTCGAGCTCGCATGGGGCTCAGCCTAGGAGGTTCACTGAAACATGTTTTGCTCAACCGCTGCGAGATCTCTTGAGCCCAATCGGATAGGCGGGCCCGGAAAGCTCTTGATGCCGGACCCGATGTTCGACCCGTAAGAAGCTTATTGCGCCTTCAAAGATGAATCTTCTAAAAAATTCATCATGTAATTATTTCGATTAAATATATACGTCCGATAAATATTGATTTTAATTAATTGATTTTTATGACATGAATATATATATAAAGGGTGCTGCCATCATTTAACTAATATTGTTAGAGAATTTTATTCCCCACTGTTAAAATTTTCTCAATGATCGACTTCTTTAAATGCATTTCCATGGCTTTTAGCGTTGATTCTCTAATAAAAATGACAAGATAGGATAACAAAAAAAGAGTGAGTATATGGTACTACGAATATCAAGGTTGGTCCGTAATACAGATTAGTATTTTCGTTTTCAAAATTTCTAATGGTCGATCCGAACTGTTTAGTATGATTTCCATATGAATATGTACTTGCAGATCGAATTTTATATTTTTTAGAATTTCTTTATTATTTTCTAAGATAAGTAGAAAATCACTTGGTCTGAAAATGTTCGACCATTCAAATACAATGATTTTCCACTTATGTTAAAAAATAATAAACAAATTCTAAAAAATATAAAATTAAGTCTACAAGTACATATTAATATGAAAATCATGTTGAACTACTTGAATTGACCGTTAGAATTTTGGAAAAACGAAAATATTAATCAGTATTATGTATTATGGACCAAATCGTGATATACATAGTATTATAGACTCACTCATAAAAAAATGTGTGTGTGTGTGTCTATATATATATATAGTAAGGCTATTATGCATTGCGAATTAAAGGGGGTGTTTTAATTCGCACTAACATCGCTATTTTCAAAGTTTAAATAGCCGATCCGAACCGCTCAACATGTTCTCCATATTGAAATGTGCTTGGAGACCAAATTTTACATTTTTTGGAATTTTTTTACTATTTATTAAGCCACTTTGAAAATTGCTGATCCAACGGTTTCACTGTTTAGTTGAGCCACCGTTGGATCAGCGATTTTCAAAGTGGCTTAATAAATAGTAAAAAAATTCCAAAAAATGTAGAATTTGGTCTCCAAGCACATTTCAATATGGAGAACATGTTGAGCTGTTCGGATCGGCTATTTGAACTTTGGAAATAGCGATATAAGCGTGAATTAAAACATCCCCTTTAATTCGCAATGCACAATAGCCTTACTATATATATATAGTTGGGCTACGGTACTTCGCGAAGTAAAACGAGTGTTTTACTTCGCGTTTATATCTTCAATTTCAAAGTTCAAAACATCGATCCAAACCGTTCAAGTTGATCTTCATATTAAACTGTGCTTGGAGACCAAATTTTACAATTTTTAGAAAAATTTTACTATTTTTTTTGGAATTTTTTAAAATCACTGATTTTGATGGTCCACGATTTTCTGAAAAACAGTGATTTTAAAAAATTCCAAAAAAATAGTAAAAATTTTCTAAAAATTGTAAAATTTGGTCTCCAAGCACAATTTAATATGGAGATCAACTTGAACGGTTTGGATCGACGTTTTGAACTCTGAAATTAAAGATATAAACGCGAAGCAAAATACTCGTTTTACTTCGCGAAGTACCGTAGCCCAACTTTATATATATATCTGTATACATACTGTTCACAAAATAATTTAATCCTAAAAATAATCTATTTTCAGTCCAACTAAACATACCTAAAATAGCAACTCTAGAGTAAAACGTGATTTGTAAACAGGATGATCCGTGCCTACTTGAAAACCAACCAATAATGTCCTTACAAACGGGGAATAAACCAAATATTGGCAGTACAGAAATAAGAAATTGTGGAATTGGTTTTCTGGCAAGCTAACTCACTGTTACAAGTCAATGACCAAAGCGTCTAATCAGATCACCGTACATTTTAATAAGAAAGCAACCAAGCTCTGATCTGATGGAAATGGAATTGTTTTCCTCTGGTAAAAAAGTCTCTATTGTTGTCTTATAATTTGGACTGTTATACAAATGACGCAGCTAAAATAATAATTAAATCAACTGAGAGAGTTCGGATTAATCTGAACCGACCGAACTGAGATAGTTCGGATTAAACGGTTCAGTTTTTCCGGTTAAATGGATCATTCTGGTTCAATTTTTTTAAACGGGTTTAAAAGTCCGGTTCAGTTCGGTTTAGAAATTTTAAAACTGGTTAGACTAAATTGACCAAATATTAACAAAATTAAAAAAATATGAAATAACGTATGTTGCTTGGTTCATTTTATAAACTGGTTAGACCGAACCAAACAAATTTTTTAAATCCACTTAAAGAAAATTAACAAAAAATATTTATTTTTATGGTTAATCTTCTTATTTCAGTTCAACTGAAATTTAGTCCTGCTTTTTCGGTTCCGTTTTAGTTCAATTGATAAGTTTATTTCAGTAAACTCGGTTGTATTTAATTTAATTTAAACCGAACTAATAGGACTTTTATTGGGTTTTTCATCGGATCGATTCGGTTTTATTTTTGAAAATCAGATAAAAAAATTAGTTTGTCTATTTTATTTTTTATTTTAACCAAAAATCAGAAAACTTTTAAATTTTAAAGCAGATGCAATGGAAAGTTACGTCTCCGTTTTATGACAAAACGGGAGAGATTTGATTGTGTGAAAGCTTGGAATATTTGTAGCCTTTCTTCCTGCTTTTCTTTATCCCGAATTCCTGATGGTTATGTCAAATTAAAATGGTATCAAAATGTTACTATCATTGGCCATAAGAGACAAAAAGGATAAATAAAGATAATTTTATCTTGTGTACCAGTTTGATTCCGGACTCCCCTTGCACACAGTTTTATCTTAGTGTACCAGTTAAATACCTCAGCTACAATTTACAGTACCAAAAGGCCGAAATTTTTATTCATACCATAATTCAAGAAAAAAAAAAATTAAAAACCCACAAATTATGGAGAATTAAAAAAACATCAGAGCTGCCAATTCAATCTACAGACCACATTAATTCCACTGTACTATACTGGCGGATCCCCAAAAGCCCATTAATTCCACTATACTGTACTGAAATTGGAGTTTTTGAGAGTCCGCCAATTCAATATGCAGCCCTCTATTAATGGAGATGTAGATTGAATTGGCAGCCTTATTATTTTTTGAATTCTCAATTTCAGTGGTGATTTTTTTAAAATGGTATTAATAAAAATTTCGGACCAAAAGGCCCAAGCAAAACAATTAATTTGCCAAAAAAAAATTAAACAAGTTTTTGGTCACAAAACCACGATCTGTATTTTGACTTGGTAAATATATTCTCAAGCTGTCATGAATTTATAATGTTTTTCTCATTTATTAAAGGCCTCATCAACATCAATGAACAGATAACAAAAGGTACTGATATAGTGCTTCAGCATTTGTCCCTGATTCGCCTCCTAATGCAATCGAATTTATTCAAAACTATTAAATTTACAATTTTGTAACGTAGAACTTGGTACAAAAAAATTTGGATAATGTTACATGTATTATATTATTCGGATAAAATGTAAATCTAACACGCATCTATTTTATTTATTTTTATGTAAATTGTGTCCCCATACAGAATAATATTTATCAGGTCTTCAGCAAAAATAAAAAAATATTAAATCTAGTATCTTTTATATAAAAAAAAAAATCATAATCTTTAATCTTCACACCTATGTATTACTTTAATAAAAAGAAAATTATTTACCAGTTTTTAGTCTGATGGTAAAATCAATGTTCTTAATTTATATAGGAGATCGCAAGTTTCAAACTCGAACAAAGAATCTATTTGAATATTAAAAAAAGTTGGATGGCTTGACACTAACTTTACTAAAAATGAAAAAGAAAGTTATTAAAATTTTGAAGCTTAAATTTTAGATGTAAAGACTGTCCAAGACATGATATAAAAAACCAAGTGCACACTACAATTACTTGTGATATTTTTAAGTCACGTATCTAAACAATATTCTAGCAAGCTCCTAACAATATATGCGAAAAATTCGTGCTTTATTCGTTTTTTTGACGTTTCCAAACTGAACTCCGAATAAAACGCAAAAAATGTATAATACGTTTTACGCGCAAATAAAACGCAAATCAAGAATTATTCGCAAGAAAAAACATGAATTTTATTTGGAGGTTTTTTGGGTTTTTTTTTTTCTTTCAATCATTCCCGAATCACAAATTTCTGACCCAGCCAAATTGAACCCGAACTATTCATTTGTCACTACGCCCCTTAACAGTACGTCTGATTATGTATGATTGGTTGTTTCTTTAATATATATAGCAGACGCCTTGAAATAAAGCTTATGTCATTTAATCTGTCAATTAAGCCAGAACGCTAATAATTTATTAAGATACTATGGTTGATTTTATATTAAAATAATTAGTTGAGATCCTCTACCTCTATACTTTTCTTTTCTTTTTTCTAAAAAAGGTGTAACAGAGACTCGTGTACTTCTTTTTAAACAATGATCAGATTAATCAGGATAAGTAATTTGCTGGTGAGCCTTTTCAAGTCAAATCATTTTGTGTCAATGTATAGATAGGTAGGTTATAGGGGTGCAAACGGGTCGGATATTATCCGATCGGATTCGATTCGAAAATTAGATACGGATATTCAATATCTGAATATCTGTGCGGACATAGATACGGATATGATTTTAAATTTTAATTATCCGTATCCGAATAGTAAATATATAATATATAGTTTAATATATATTATGAAAAAAAATATGTTATTCACTATTATTAAAAGCAGATATCTGTATCCGTATCCGAAAAATAAAAGCGGATATGGATACAGATATGGTTTTAAATTTTAATTATCCGTATGCGAATAGTACATATATAATATCTAGTTTAATCTATATTATGATTTTTTTTATGTTATTCACTATTATAAAAAGTGGATATCCGTTCAACATCTCCGTATCCGTCTAATATCCAATCTGTATTTGTATCCGAAAAATAAAAACGAATACGGATATAATTTTACCACTATCCGATTCAGATCCGATCCGTTTGCATCCCCTAGGTAGGTAGGGAAGTATGAAACGGTAAAAAAAGAAAAAGAAATACGCCAACCTTACTGAAACTTACTACCAGTATAATTTACTTTACTAATTTAGGAGAAGCAAGATATTATCATCTGAACATTTCAAAAACAACTAAAGTATAATTAATAATTGGTGTGTGGCAAGGGGTATATAGGGACCCAATTAATAACAATCTAAAGTCAAATTGCTCCAATCAGGAAAATAAGAAACAAGTTATCTGTTCTTTTTAATTTATTTTTTATGCAGCTAAGGTCTCTATCATTGGACCAGTCTAGTCTAAAAATGAACTTCCACTATGTTAGTTGTCTTTTTCTAAATTCTAATCTTTGCTTTCAAGACTTGATAAACATCAATTTAGATATTTTTAATTTTTGACGGTAACAATGATTTAAAGGCACTCTTCATAGTTTTTTCGAAATTAATTGCCAAGATTGATGGGAACATAAAAAAAAGTTTGCCTATTTATGGAATCCGTGTCCTTTCCTTTTCATAATTTTTAGAGGTGAAATCTACTGCCTCTGGATTCCTGGAACGACAAATGATAAGGCCTGAATCATATGATCTTTGACTTTGCT